>JAUELF010135365.1:1417-15163 GCA_031471495.1 Clinocardium nuttallii | reverse complement strand
ATTGCGCGCTAAATGACCTTAGCTGTCGATGCGCCATAAAACAATATACATTCATTCATTCATTCCTTTTTCTACAATGTTTTCAAAATATATATATGCTTTTGACCCGGCTGTCAAAATGTGTCTGCAAGTGGGAAAGGGCTTAGAATCAATCAATACTTAACATGCCAGGTTCCAAAATGTTACCTCTAAAATTGCATACTGGTATATTAATTGATAGCATTTTTGTTTACAATTTGTTTTTAGAATAACTCTTGATTGTTGTTGAATTTTTTTCCAGTTGTTACTTTGTCCCTACTAAAGCCACGACAAGCTGTAAGTGCTTTTTAAAAAGCTTGAAAAAACTTAATACCAAACAACGAAAGACATTGGAGTGGAAAAATGTATGTAATGTTAAGCATTTTGACTACTTTACTCGGGTCCCCAAAGTTTGTGATCCTAGGCATTAAAAAAGGTAACCTGCAGAGGGTTAAATGAATCTTAAGTCATTGGAAAATAGTTTAACACTTATCAGTGGACTGCCAAAATGATGTCACACAAGAACAGGGTGAGAATAATGTTGTCAGAGCTAACAGGCGTTTTGCTTGTTCTAAAATCCTTATAAGACCCTCTAACCCTATTTTGGGGTACTAAAAAGAATCGTCTCAGTGAGTACCCACAGCATAGGGTTTTCTTTAATAATTAGAGAGAAATTGTGGGAAAAAGAACTGAATACCCATCATTATCTCGACCTCTGGCCGAACTTATGATGATCAGGACATTGGAATGCTGTAGTATGATATTTCCTTGCTTATTACACGAACAATGCTGAGAACAATTAAGTCAAACTAGCGGATATTGATAAGATCCATTGCTTGATGTGTTCTGTGATTTAAAACTATTGTTCTATGTGTCGGTATATTTACCCTTTCCCACATACAACAAATCTGCTGCAAACGACCTTGAAAACATTTAATCAAAAAGGAAACGGTTTAAGGTTTAAGAGTTGTGCATGTGAAAATGCAAGAAAAAGTCTTTGATGGAGATTGACTGAGGGGTTTGTTATTGAGTTACCCTCAATGCTTTGATTATTTTATGAATTAAAGTACTATGAGTATTGTTGTTAAGTTTGTTGCTAAGGAAGTTGTTGATAGTAATGTGCTTTCATATAGTACAGTGGTGAAATGTGATTTTCTAGATGACGTCTTCACTTTTGAATTTTGAGATTTGTGCTGTTTTCAACAGGCGTATCTTGTTAGTGACAATCGAAGACATTTTTCTTTAAGAATTCAATACCTTTTTTAACCAATGCCTGTATGATACGTATATAGATTATGAGACAAACTTATATAGCTTATTTTTTTGTAGAATTACACTTCCGACAATAAATAAATATTAAATAGGATTCATGATTATGTTAGAAATATGTTATTTCTTGTTGATATGTTGGAACACTAAACAACAATGTTATTTCTTGTTGATATGTCGGAACACTAAACAACAATGTTATTTCTTTTTGATATGTCAGAACACTAAACAATTCTAAGTATAATTATTAATTATGATGGAAAACCAAATTGTGAATGTCACGTAACTGCATCAGATGTAGTAATGTACTGATGCAAACGTATGACCGTTTTTTTATCTCTTTCCCTAATATAGATGCTTTCTGACACCTGCAGCAGCTCAACTCTTATCATCAATTCTTTTCAGTAATAATACCTACAATTATCGAGATTTTCTATATTTATGAGTAGACCATTTTACAAGTCATCTGCTGCAGATTTGTTGTATGTGGGAAAGGAATAACCTTTAATTCCCATGTACGACAAATTTACAGAAGCAGAGTTTGAAATCATACTCTTCGTCAAAAAGATGGAAAAGTCTATATAATTAGTAAAAGAATAACTATTGTATGGAATTGAAATCATTGTGGTAAAAAGGAGATATTGCTCATTATGAAGAGCAATTTATCCTTTTTGCCACAATGATTTAAAAAGTCGACTGCATTCAGATGTGTTGGAATGCCCCTGCAGGTGGGAAAAAGGGTTAAACCATTATAGGACATAGAGGGTTTAAGTTGTTACTGGAAAACAGAAAAAATAGGGATTTTCACTGTGAGTGAGGACACAAGATATTAGTTGAAATACCTCAAGATGTGCAGACGGATACCTCAAGATTGATAGCGATTGATAGCGGAAAATTACCTCATTAACCCTTTACCATATAAAGACACTTTCTGACGCCTCTGCAGCAGACGACATTTGAAAACATAGTGATAAAAGAAAAAAATGCTCAAAACAAGCAATTTCTTCTTTTGTCACAATTCTCCCAACTATATTCAATAAGAATACTCTTCATTTAGGGAGATTATCCATACTATTTTTGAGATGTTTTCAAAGTCCTCTGCTGCAGATTTGTTGTATGTGGGAAAGGGTCAACATTTCCCAACATTCAATAAGTCTGCAGCAGAGGTCACAGAAAATGTTCACAAATGAAAGTGTAATTATTTTACACACTGTAGAAAAACATTGTGGCAATTGGAGAAATTGCTGATTGTGAGCAAATTCTCCTTTTGCCAAAAATATTTTCGAAAAGTCGTCTGCTGAAGATGTATTGGAATGCGTCTGCATGTGGGAAATGGTCAAATAGAATAACCAATGAAAGTGGAATGAATACCTCAGAATTGATATAAGTATACTCAACAAGGTGTACAAATACCTCAAACATGATTTGGTAAATAAACAATAAGAAACGCTTACTACATTGTAATATGTTAGAAAAAAGAGGCTTAAAATGATCGGATTGGATTGGACTTTTCTACGATATCTCTTTAAACCTTTTCCACTTATTTACAGCAAATGACATTTTTTAAACATTTATGAGCAATTTATTGCTTTACCGCAATGTTTGTTATATGTCTTCTGCTGAGAATATGCATCAAAATGCGTATGCATGTGGGAAAAGGTGTAAATACCCATCCAAACTCTTTATATTGTGGGTACTCTAAAGAAGGGTATCGCTGAGACGAATGGTTTAGTATTGAACATACAATAAAAGCCTTTTTTTAAAACAAAAAATAAGTTTTCTATCATTGGAAAATACATGAATATGGTTAAAAAAGTAAGTGAGAGAAATAAGAAACATATCTTATGAGTGGTTAAGCGAAGACTATTTCTAAATACCTCAAATTTAATTGTCAAAAATAACCTCAGTTTTGTGAACAAAACCTCAGATAATAAAACTTGTGCGTCTCAAAATTCGGAAAAGTGCTGGGAGCTAAAGGTTGTATAGTTTTGATAACAGATTGTTCTATTTTTGTGTTGGCGGGTCTGATGTGATTATAAGAACTCTTTATGATAAACCTTTCCAATTTCTACTTTTGTCACAATGTTTTCAAAAGATGTCTGCTTCACAGGCGTCAGATATGTGGGAAAGGGTTAAACCTTTTCCCATATATAAGAAAGCGTTAGTAGGCAATTTTGAAACCACCTAGGCAGAAATATGTTCATTTTAAATAATGATCGAAAAGAGTTGGAAATAGTTTGACAAATTGAAAAATTACTCATTATGAGCAATTTCTCCGTTTGCCACAATGTTTTTCAAAGGTAGTATGCTGCATATGTGTTTGCAGTTGGTAATTAGTAAATAAGTAGTATTACTTGACAATGCTGAACTGTTTGTGTGTAAAAATGTTTATTATTATTAAGTTTTCGTTTCTTTTCATAAAATTTGTGATTTTTTTAATACAAAAACCAACATAGAGAGATGCATTTTTCATAATCTTCAAACATAAACAGTGATTTTAAAAAAGAAAAAAAAGTAGTAACCCTTTCTTTCATACAACTGCAGCAGACGGCTTTCGTTTTAGTCAAAATTAACAAGAATTGCTATGAATGAAATAAATTATCATTATAAAATAAGAGTTGAAAACATTGTGGCAAAAGGGGAAATTGATCATTACGAGTTATTTCCCGTTTTGACACAACATTATCAAAAGTCATCTGCCGCAGATGGGGCTATAGGTGGGAAAGGGGTGATATTTATTTCATGTTTGTAGTTATCACTTAACAACTTTCTCACAGATAGTAGCATTTTGACGCCTCTACAGCAGACAACTTTTAAAAACATTGTGGCAAAAGGTGCAATTTCTCATTTTGCAACAATATTTTCAATTGAATTTGACGATTTTCACATTTTTGCCAAAAATGTTTTTGAAGTGGTCTGCTGCATATTTACTGTATATAAGAATGGGTGAATATAAATATAGGAAACAATAGAACAACCATATAAGACTGAATGACTGTTTCCAACATAGAGGAGACAGAATTTAATAGCACTTCGATGGTTTCATGCAAATTCGGTTGTAACTACATCTTGAACAAGATGAAATGTGTGACGACCATAATTTGCATGAAGCCCTCGATTTGTATACAAGAACGTAGGTACAAACATTCGGGGAAAGTAGCCGTAGACGATTTTTCTTCGAAAGTCTTCAAAAGCTGTTTTCACTTATAGGTGTTTGAATAACAAGGTAGAATGACCTTATTTTGATGATGGAAAGATTATAAAAATAATCTTTTTAACTTGTTGAAGTTCTCTCTCTCATATATAACTGTCTCTAAATATTAAGTTAAAAGCCGTTGTAACAAAGCCTATTGAATATTCTCCATTTATGATCATGTATTCAAACACTATCATGTACACAGTATACATAGAGATTTTCCATATTTAAATTGTCTACTGCATTTTTTTTTTGTATACATGTTTGAAACAATTAATGGGTAAAGAAAATCCAACAGATTCTGCAAATGGGGTTTTCTGTTAGCCAAAAAAAGGGCTTTGCAATTTCTGAATAATCCACTGTTTGTTACTTAGTATTCTGTCAGTTTGATATGAAAGAGGAGGAGAAACAGAAAGTATAGAAATATGTTGTTGTTATTTTTTATGTTAATGGTTATAATGAGTGCTATAAGCATTTCTTTTGTAGTTTAATAATTTGTATAGATGTTATAGTCCAGAATACTAGATAAGGGGGCGTTAAACTGCTCTTTCTCCAACAATGATCTCTTGTGACTCAACTAAACCTATGTTGTGGGTGCTCAAAAGAATTGTCTCAGTGAGACGATTCTTCTGAGCACCCACAATATAGGGTTTGAGTGGTTTACACGGATTCTGGAATGTAAATAACCCTTTTTATCTAGAGGTCTGGACCTGACTGTTCTGACGGTATTTCATTAAAATGGACATTTTTTATGCCCGCGATCAGGGAATCAGGGATCAACCTGGATGTCTGTGGTAAAATCTCCGACCTTTCTAACATACAACAAAAAGCTGCAGCAGACGACTTTTAAAAAACCCATATTAGGCATAAATATAAAAATGTTTTTAATACTACTTGTTGAGAAGATTTTTAAAACATTGTGGCAAAAGGGAGATTTTTTAATAAACTATTTCCCCTTTTTGCCACACTGTTTTCAAAGTATGTCTGCTGCTGATACATCAAAAGACGACTGAATGTGGGAAGGGGTTAAACATTGGCTTTAACACATTACCCCTTGATGAAAGGGACCTTCATATTTGGTATGTCTATTCCTTATGACAAATCCTTGCTAATGACACCATAAGCTTTGGTCATGTGACCTTGACCTTTTGAGACAACTATGTGTGCTTGGAATGCATTAAGGAAAATGTGTATCTCATGAAGTGTTTTAGTTTACTTGAAAAGTCAAGGTTACAGGTTAAAAATGAGACTACACTAAAATATTATTCCTGCCCCCCCCTGCATTTGACCACACAAACATACACATTTGATGTACCTGCAATTTCGTCTTAAGTGTTCTCAAAAGTTGTCTGCTGCAGATGCATCAGAATGTTTTGCTTGTGTGAAGTCTAAACCTTCTTCTATATTGCTGCTATTATATTATCAATGGTTAATAATCATTTTAAACTTTTTTTGTCATTTTATTTTTTAATCATAAAAGTGTTTTAGTTACCTCAGTTTGTAGTGAAACTGGAACTTTTAAAACTTGAGATGTCTCAATGTTGTAGCCAAATGGGAAATTGCTCCTTGTTCGTACTTACCAAGTTGTTGACCCTCTCCTGCATACATCAAATTTGCGGCAGATGTCTTTGAAATCTTCAACAAAAATACGGAATATTTCTATAACTGATAGTTTAATTATTGAAAAGTGTTGAAAATATTGTGGCTGTAAGAAGAAATAGCTTGTTTTGAGCAATTTCTCTTTTTGTCACAAATTGTGTTCAAAACTCGTCTGCTGAAAGGAAGTCAAAAAATGTCTATATATGGGAAAGGATTAATAATTATACTATTATTTGTAGAGGTTTTCCATAGTTTTGCTTATGCAATGAAATGACTCGACACAGTTTACTTGTGATGTTCAAAAAGTCAAATGACCTGTTTGGCAACCCAAACATATTAACAAAGAGAAGCTGTTCAAAATGCCTGTAACAATGGGATTTAGACGGAGTGTGTATACATGTTAGGCTGGGACAACCCAATTCCCAATGGGAAAAGTTTCTATCCAGTAGGTCTATCTTGAGCTGACGGAGATTATCTCAATTTTTTATTGTTTTAAGTTTGCTATGAAAAATTCATCAGGAATTTATACTACTTCAGGTCAAAAAGTGGTTCTCACTTTTTAATCATTTCTATAGAAATACCTCTTCAGGTACTGATCAACATTTTTTTTCCATTATCGTTATTGCTTCAATGCCAAACGGTAGTAACTGCTGTATAAACAAAACTGAAGTTACAACCCGTAAGCATGAAGCTATCATATTTTATGTTTTTGACCAGGTTATAGTTAGAATATAATATTCCATGCTTGATTATAGTTCCCATCGTTAACGCAAGTGTAGACTGAATAATTACATCTACGTGTATGGAATGACCCAATTCAAGAGTGTGTACTTTTGAAACTTTTGATACATACAAAGACACACACATCAACACATTTCACAAATAAAAGAAATCTGCAGCAGACAACTTTGAGTACTTCTATGCACAAAACATTCGCCTCTTAACCCTTTCCCTCTTACAGATGCTTTCTGACGCCTCTGCAGCAGACGGTTTTTTGAAAACATAGTGACAAAAGAAGAAATTGCACAAAACGTGCAATTTCTCCTTTTTTCACTATGTTTTCCACGTTTAGTCATAGGTTATCCATTTAATTAAAGAGATTTTCTATGTTTTGACAAAATATGTTCAAAGTCGTCTACTGCAGAACTGTCATATGAGGGAAAGGGTTAAATCAAGCAATGGGTAGGTAGTCATGTTAATCCGACTTGACTTTTGACAGGGCTAGCGAAATGTTATTCTTATTAGTATCAATTATATTTTATGATAACTTTTATTCTAAGTGATTTGTTTTAGTATTCAAAAAAATAGATACATTGTTTCTAATGCATGAATATTTCTTATTATTTGTGTATGTGTCGTTTGATATCTATGGATTGTTTTCAAAGTACATTTGAAAATACCGATTCAAGGATTTCTGCAAAACTATAAAAAGGTAGATTTCGCAATAATTGTTTGTGAAAGTAACTATAAAGTATATCAAGACTAGATCTGATTTAGTGTAGTTGTTCATATTTTGAAGTAAAACAAATTATTAAAACACCCTACATGAATTGTGCGTTTTACAAAGGCAGAAAGTTAAGTGAATATAACCCGTTCCCACATACAACATGTATGATGAAGGCGACTGTGAATGTATCAATACTCTCTATAAATAAAAGTGTTATAATGGAATACCGTTGACAATTTGAAATCATTTCAACTAAAGGAAAGATTGTTCATAACGAGCAATAACTACTTTTGCCTCAATATTTTCTTCAAAATCCTTCCGCTGTAGATGCCTGGCAGGAATAAAGACACCGTAAAATCGTTTACCTTACGTTATATTCAATTGTATCTATTTTGATTATATGTTCGGAAATACGAGGAACTTCAAAAAAAATAAGATGTATATAACACTCAATTAGATTGTTGAACACATTTTGGGAAAAAGATGAAATTGTGTTCAAAGTGTCTGTAACGGGGAGGATAAACACCATTTGAACTGATGAACGTGATTATCCAAGAATACAATCACCAAATAAACTTAACCCTTTCCCAACTGTAGATGCATTTTGACGCATCTGTAGCAGACGTCTTGTGAAAACATTGTAACAAAAGGAGAAATTGCTCAAAACGACAATGTTTTCCTTTTGTCAAAATATGTTCAACCATGTTTCTGCTTTGGACGTTTTCAAAGTTTGCTGCAGATTTGTTGTATGTGGGAAAGGGTTAATTTCAATTACCGGAGAGAAGTAAACGTAACTCCTGCGAGTCAGATTGGATCAAGAAGTGGACGATGACAAGTTGAAATAACACGGAAAGTAAAACCACTGTAACCACTTCACTTGAACATGATCATTTGTAAATAAATTAAATGAAGTTTGTACAGAATTTTAAATAGCCAGTTTTTAATTTTCCGTTTAGTGAACCGACTTTTTACTCTTTACAGGTGATTAACTTAAATGTCATTCATGCAAAAATGAAACTAACTTTAGCTAGATTAATTCTTAATTCTTAATTATCGTTGTCCCGTAATTTTAACCGCTTTATTGAAGAATAACACCTATACATGTGTTCTTACTAAGCATATGTGAAGAATTTTGAAGTTTGTTTTTTGTGATGTAAATTTTTATCCTGAAATTCTTTAAATACGATACTCTTCAGTTGTTCATGGTTTACTTTATTAATAATACACATGATAAAATACAGAATCGGTAATTCAATTACTTCAATGGAAAAGTCCTTCGATATAATAATGATATCTACAGATGGTGTATCCGCCTCGGGTGCGGGAGGTCGTGGGTTCGATTCCCGACCTGGTGGTAATGCTATTCTGCTACCCTGATTGCCACGGCTGGAATTTATTACTTCCATAGACTCCCCCTCTCTAGACAGACGCTCAAACCAATATTCCACGGGCAGTCTATTTCACCGTTGAATGAAATTCGGCTGCGTGTACGAGCGAACACACCCAAGTGATTTCTCTTAGAAATGTTTTTATTTCTAAGTTATTCTCAGTTCATTAAGCCTATAGGTTTTTAAATAGTTTAATCTATCTGAATCTGGTGAATGGACACTGTTAATTGCAAGGGCCGTATCTGTACCAAGCATCTTTTTCTTGCAGTTTGGTCCTTATTTGACTAACAATACAGCACTTCAATTAGACGCGCCTTATCTACGTAACTGTAAACGCGATTGCATACTCGTAATATAGAATTGTGCTGCAAGGCACACAATCGACTATGTACGATAATATTAAAGACTGATTGCAGTATTTAATGCCCTTTTCACCGCCGTTCTTAGTTAGTGGGTCGTGAAATGATCCCCCTCGGTTTGCAGGGGTTGGGTCGGTAGCATTTGAGAAGCCAGGCAGTCTGGAAGCGGTCTTAAATACATCTTGGAGCGCTCTTGTAAACTCCTGTATACTCTTGTAAAATGTCTAGATCATAACGTATTTTTACACGACCAAAAAAGATGTGTGTACTAGATATTTTAAATTCGAGCACTCGATCCACAACTTCAACCCTATCATACCAGACCGCCTTGATAGTCTGTGTTCACTGGAATACCGAACAAAATACTACATTGTTATATCTATTCTGCTACCATCATGCTTCGATCGTGTTTCATTGTGCATGGTCAGATATAAGACAGGTTAAGATCGCGGAGATGTTGAGCCGCTATAATCGCGAAGGCCGAGTAGAAGTTGGCAAGTGGTAAGATGGTAAAGTATGGGCTACAATAGGCATTGGAAAGGTCGCTTACCGACAACACAATGGGCAAGCTTGGTCGCGGAATTCGGCCAGTCGAGGTACTCAGATCGGCGGTGAGAACGGGAATTTATGTGAACAACGGTACCTGGTTGCGTTGCTTTAATCGGGAAGGCCGAGTAGAGATCGATCGAGATACTTAGAACGGAGCATTATATGAATAATTGCACTTGATTGCGTTCTTTAATCGGGAAGGCCGAGTAGAAATCGGGATGTGTATCAGCAAGTGGTCATTGTTCATTTCTTTGTTAAACAAGCATTGTACTCATTGCTGGGTTACTATTCGAGTTCAGGGGCATGTAGCTAGGACAATCACAAAGGTTTACTGCCGTGTCTGTGACACAGTCTATGCCATTTAACAATGGAACACAGATGCATCTGTTGCCATATTAATGTCGTATTCTTACCTTCTGCGTATCTCTTTGGATTCAATTAGGCTTTGAGAGATGAATTTCAGCGATCTCAATGGAATACCTTTCAGTTGTTTCTTCATTTCTTGTGACATATCGCACAGTACTTGTTTTTTGAGTAAAGTCAAATTTGAAATATATTTGTCGTATTCTGACATTTTGTTTTGAAAGTCCAACAGACGGTCTTGTAATGGCTGGACTTCCTCGAATCCCAACAAATCCTCGTCACCTGAAGTTTCAGTTAATCCTTGATTCTTTTACCGTCACTTTTATTCTTGAAGGCGCCCATGACATTAATAAAGGTTTTGGTGAGTATACCGCATACCAACTGTGCTATTACAGTCATACCACCTAACGACATCAATCCAGAACAATAATACACTGTTGTCGAGAGGTAACACATTATAGTACTTGTTCCAGAAATAGAAGCAACGTAAGATGAAGATGAATTGAATTTGAGCCTGCTAACTTGACAATTACAGTCGGTAATATATAATATGCTGATGAGTCTTTGAAGAATCCCTTCTATTTCAGGATGTCTTTCATTTTCGTTAACGGTGTCAGTCTGTGGCAATTTAAGCTCGCAGCTTTCAGGACTGGCAGTATCAGAGCTATCATGTAGCATCTTTGTTGCAATAAGTTTTTCCTCGCTCAAAGTATGCCATGTTTTAAGTGGATCACATATACTGTTGACGCCGAGTTCGCTTTGTCACTGAAGCGATAAATAGTGTCATCGCCATCAAGAGCTTAAAAGTTTAACAGACTGTCGTTCCCTTTCCAAGCTGCTTCAGATGTAAACAATGTTCGACCAGATGATGGACCTTTGGATTTAAGGCTGTTTCTACATTTATACATTGGCAAAGGGGTTTGACGTGGCAATTTCAATGGCGAACATCTTCGTTTATTAGTTTTTTTGGGCGTTAAAGAGTTTTTGCTTTTATCATATGTGCCTGGAATATTTGACAGTCCAATTGACACATTAACATGAAACTTGTTCGGAGGAAGGTATCCACCTTTTCGCTTTGGGCGTTTTAAATCAAAACTTGACTTTTTTCCGCATTCTAACCTGCAAATGAGTTTAAAAACACTTTTGTTTTGTGTATATTTTATGTTTCTATAAAAGAAATAAATATATCCATATCTTCACAAATGGCTAGGGAGTATGAAAAGAAAAAAGTATTGTTGACTCTGACCATCAGTTTGAAAGTAAGAAGTGTGTACGTTGACATAACATAACAACACATTTCACGAGTGTGCACGTTGACATTTTTACAGTACCACTTGTTTTGACGGGTTATTTTTAATCCTGCAATTAAACGTATCTAAGAAGAGTAGAATCTTCTTTTACCTCGAGAAGGCCAGTTCAAATCACTTGCAACGAATAGTTACGGTATTTTGGGACGTTTTCATAACAAATTGGTCAAGTGTGTGTACGTTGGCATGCCAAGCTTGGACAATATAGTTTGAATGTTCTCAAAAGGTAAAACGTCCTGAAAGACAATACGAACATTTTCGGAAAGCTTATGAATTGGTGCAGTCTGTGGGCTAGGTCACTAATTAATTTAGGAGCGAGTTAATAACGTAGAAATATGCAAATAACTTACATGATGTGTGTTATTTTATCCTACTTCCTGTGTGTACGTTACCATGAAAAAAAAAATCTTTACTCAACACTACGACTTTCCTCATTCAACTCGACCATTCTTACTCTACACTCGACCATTCTTACTCGACACTCGACCTTTCTTACTCGACACTCAACCATTCTTACTCGACACTCGACCTTTCTTACTCGACACTCAACCATTCTTACTCGACACTCTACACTAAACCATTCTTACTCGACACTCGACCTTTCTTACACTCGACCATTCTTACTCGACACTCGACCTTTCTTACTCGATACTCGACCATTTTTAATCCCTCGATAAAGAATTATTTCAGCATATGATCAAGGAATATTTAATTATCAGAGAGGTTTGACTGTTTGGGTATCGGGTTACATAATTTACTAAAGAATGCCCCATCTTCAACCCAGTCAGTAAATGTTCTAGTTAGCCCTTTCCCTCATATAGACGCTTTCTGACGCCTCTGTAGCAGATAGCTTTTTGAAAACATAGTGACAAAAGAAGAAATTGCTTAAACCGAGCAATTTCTCCTTTTGCCACGATGTTTTCCACTTTTAGTCATAGGTTATTCCTTCAATTATAAGGATTTTCCATTTTTTGACAACATATGTTCAAAGTTGTCTACTGCAGAAATGTCGTATGAGGGAAGATGTTAAATAGTCCTTGATTAACATTAATCATATGCTGAAAAAATTATTTAATGACACACAGCATTGACCTCAATTTGTGTTGATAAACAACTGAAATACCTCAATTTGTGTTAATAAACAACTGAAAGTTGAAATTAATCTAAGAATTTACACATTTGTCTCAACATAACAATAATTAATCAGGTGAATTTCGAATCTTGGTGTCTCTCTGGTTGAGCATCATTTATATGTTATGCTATATTGGAAAACACTTGTAGGACTACGTATATATACTATGTTGTCATCATGTACATGTATATCTCTAAAACGTATAGCTGGACAACGGAGATCAAGCTCTCACGAGCCTTCACTGTACGCAAAAGCAATTAAGACTTCAAATAACCATAAATGGTTCTTAAATAAAAACACAGGCTTGTTTTCGGTGGCTCGGTTTATCTTTATTACTCGGCGATCACGGTGAACTTGTTTGTAACAACGATCCATTTCCTAACCCCGAGTATACTCATGATCGTGAGCAAGAGGTCAATGTCACCAATATATTATGTGTATTTATGCTCATAGAGACATACGCGTCACCCAAACTTAAAGTATAACGAGCAATTTTCTACATTTGTTTTCGTCGGTCAAAACAGAAAACTCTTTGAGGTAAAAATATAACTCAATTATCATTCATTTCTGTAGAGGAATATGTCCGCTCTTATCTTTCCCACGTGTAGACTCATTCTGACGCTCACGAACTTGACAATGTTTGACCTAATAAAGTTGAGGAAAGGATAAGTGCAGATGTGAGCAGGTGCTTTATGTAGCCAGTGTATCGAGCTAAGTTTTGTAAGGACGTGGCAGAGCGATCGCTTTCGAATCAATAATGATAGATTGATTGATTGGGGTTAAACGGTGTTTTTAACAATTTAGCAGTCATATATCACGACGGTCAGTTCACCTATTAATGTTTTTCCTGGTTTTCTCTCACCAGTACTCCACACAACAATCTTCCTAGGCAACTGGCCGCTTTTCCACATAGACTTAGCCCATTGGTGGAAGACGAATGCCGTATGTCAAACTTCGGAAAGAAAGTTGGCCGAGCCGGGATTCAAACTCACAACCCCAGGATTGAAAGCCCGCGTCGCTACCGACTGAGCAACCGGGGCTCGGCGTTTTCGAATCAAACTTCCGGCTCTAGTCAGGTTGGATCAATATTAGGACCGTTACATTAACGTAATATTGAAT
>JAUELF010135255.1:0-15167 GCA_031471495.1 Clinocardium nuttallii | reverse complement strand
TTAGCGCGCAATTAAATTTTAATTATTCATGATCCCTGGGTAAACAAACCAGTACTAGGCTAGAAAATGTGCCTTGCTCAAGGGCACTCCAGCATGACCGTAGTGTAGCGACTGGAGATCGAACCTGGGACACCCGGTTTCGAAATCTCCGACGCTAACCACTCGACCACAGCGAATTTCTATATTATTGAATCTAAACAAAGCAGTCTATTAGTATTGTAAGAACTGTCCACAGTTCAATGTATCAATTATCCGCATACACCAATCCTTTTGTTGTAGACGTTGGTGCAGTTGTAGAGCATTGGCCTATCGAACCTAAGGTCCCGGGTTCGAATTCCGTGAGCGGGTTCTGCTATGGTATTTTTGTTCCACCAAAACGGCGCAAGAACTGGTTATGTTTCCAGGGAAGCTGGCATTGAGAGTAATTGATATGATTATGCTTTTATCTTGTTTCGCAATCGATGTTAAATAAATAGGTTTTAATTGAAGTTAATTAGTCATATGGCAGACGACTTTGAAAACACACACACACACATATATATATATATATATATAAATAACTGTGATAACGCGCTTAAAAGCGAAAGTAACATTATTGAGTAAAAACGTTGTGGCAATTGGCCCGAGTCCGCTATATGAGTAATTTCTATTTTCGTTTACTTGTTTAAAGCCTCGTCAAAATGCGTCATTAAGTGGGAAAGCGTTTAAGTATGATATTTCATAAGGTTTTAACATATATATTATTTTGTTCGTATATAGTGATTTCAATTACTCATACAAATATTTTTCAGCTTTCTCATTATGGAATCGAGCCAAATAACCTAATTTGATATGTTCGGCTGATTGGTTTTATATAGTAAATTTGATCTAATTTAGTCCGACAGATTTACTTCATGTGACAGGTCATTTCGTTTTTATAAAAAGAGAATAAGTTATCTAATCAACAATCAGTTATATTATAGTGTCTTATGATTTTCCTTCCACAGTGACTGCGTTTAAATTTCACACACAGTATATTCTGAGTGAAGTCAAACATGAATCCAGACATAAGGTGAGTTACTACATAAAATCATCAAGACGTATCTGGCGAGTTGGCGTCTTAACCCTTTACAACATACAATACATCTGCACATAGTGACACAAACCTGAAAAACCTCCATAAAACATAGCTTAACTGTAATGTAAAGTTGAAACTAGTGTGGTCAAAAGGGATATTGCTCATCATCGACGTCTGCTGCTATTGCGTCAAAATGCGTCTGCATGGGGTAAAGGATAAAATACTCTTCGCAATGGAATAATGGAATATGGGGACACTCCGGTTAAATATAGATAGTATTCTTAGATGTTTGAAATATAAATCAACCTTACTTCGATACCCGTTACATAACCACCATTGTTTGGTGTTTATCACGGTGTTTCCTGGCTAAGTTACAATTATAAACACAAACAATCATGTCCCCCCACCTCCAAAAGAAGGTCACACTCAGAATCTTCAGCATACAATGTGAAGAAGGGTTTTAGATGTCCCAAATATGAATTTACTAGCACGAGTACGTATTGAAAAGTATTTCAAAAACAAAAACTTAAAGTTGAGCTAAACGCAAATGGTAAAAGCTGTCGTCGCAGTCGCCGTAGCCAGCAAATCAAAGCGAGAAATTGGGGAAAATAGATATAAGATGTGAGAGAGAGAGAGAGAGAGAGAGAGAGAGAGAAAGAGAGAGAGAGAGAGAGAGAGAGAGAGAGAAGAGAAGAGAAAGAGTGAGAGAGAGAGAGGATGAATTAGAGAAAAAGAAACGGACATAAATAAAGGGAGAAACCGCAAGAGAGAGAGAGCGAAATAGAGATAGAAAGAGAGAGAGAGAGAGAGAGAGAGAGAGAGAGAGAGAGAAAGAGAAAGAGAGAAAGAGATAGAGAGAAAGAAAGAGAGAGATATATATAGAAAGAGAGAAGGAGAGAGAGGGAGAGAGGAGAGAGAGAGAGTGACAGCGAGAGGGTTACAGACATACACACATATACAGACAGAGACCGACAGAGACAGAGAGAGACAAAGATTGACAGAAATAGACAGTGACAGGGACAGAGACAGAGAGACAGAGAAACAGATAGATTTAATTGATTTTATATCCAATATATTTATTGAGGATGTTCTTAATAAATTTGTTTCAGTATGTCAAGTAACGACCTGAAATGGATTATTAAATCCCTTGGTGTGCTTTTAAAGGCTACAGAACATGGTTTAGCCATTGATCTACAGAACCCAGGACGTAGCAGACAATTCTCTAATAAGATGCTTTCGTATAATCTCCTGAAAAAGATACATGAAGTGTTTACAAGTATACATTCAACATCAAACTCACTCACAATTCAAGAACATAGAATTAACAGGTATGTGAATTTTGTGTTAAAACACATGAATAATTATTACAATGAAGGGAGCATTGGTAATTTCATATCTTTATATAGGGATATGAGCCGTCCTGTGAGAAAACTAACATTATCGCATCTGCGTAAGGACCGACCGGAGCATACTGATCCGGGCCGACACATTCCGTCTCCGAGGGATAGAGGTAAAGAGAAATTATTCCTGAGACAGAAAATTCACAAAGGCGAAACGTGTCAGTCCAGGTTAACCTGCAGGGCATGTTTAGACTGGTCCGGGTCGATTGTTTACGCAGAGACCACAATGTTGGATTTCTCGCGAGACGGCTTATATGTATAAGACAAATAATAACGTCAAATTGTCAGTTTTGATTATTTACGAGCTGATCAAAACAGTTGTATACCAATAATGTCGTTCCAATTAGGATGGCTGAAATAAAATACAGTTCGCCCTATTTACTCGATTCATTTTATTGACTGTGTTTCTGAAAAAAGGAAAATATTGGAATAATGCTATGTCTACCGAGACTGGAGAAATGCTCTTGTATTTCTAACAGGCTTTTTCCGATTTGATGATTGTTATTACTTCCATGACACTTCTGATGTTTTACGTTTTTAGAAGGCTTGTTAATTTTTGTCGGTAACAAATGTATCAGTTTCGAAGTGTCTGAGTTAGGAAAAAATGCCGCAATAGTAAATTTACATGTTTATACTAGCTTATGCAAGTAAACACCATTTGAACAGTGTTTGCCATATAGTGTTGCTGTTGTCTTAATCGCTTTAAATTAATCCAGTGTCTAAATACAGTCGTTTGTAGAAACATGTCTAAAGGAGACTTTTCTAAACCTTTGTCGACAAGGAAAATATTATTCATTCAAATTTCAGCGATTATTTGATAAATAGTTTGTAAATTCAAAACTTAAAACTTGTGATCTTTATTTAGTCAACAGCATCTTTTATGTTTTATGTGTGAACGTTCCCAACATTCAACATGATTTACAGCAGACAACTTTGAAGGCTTCCAGGCAACATTGTCTAGGAATACCATCTTTAAGTGAAAGGACGTTACAACCGCAAACTTTACAACCTATTTAGACACAATGAATTATGGTAAATTGCTAGATACAAAACGAGAATCTGATGGATTAAGATATTCCGAGTAGAAACTATCTCAAATAAGTATGCTCCTAAATAAAAGACACGTTCAATATTTTAAAAAAAACGCGTGCTTGACATTGTTCGAAACATTTCTGAAGTTTTCCAATACGCTTATTTAAAATAACCTGAGAAATTACACGGGTTACATATTTGAGTTCACATTACTTTCAACACACATTCAATTTAACAGGGAAACATCTAACGCTGAAGAAACTGACGACATGAAGGTTTTACAACACAAGATACGAACTGCAGAAAACGATGCGCTAAAAAGGTATCTTTTAAAAGCTGGTATATTTTAAAAATGTCTTTGTCTTTAATTCATCGTCCATCCAAGAAATCATTAACTGTAAAATTGCTTCGTAATGAGACAACGCTCTCAGTATGTTTAAACGGTTTCTTCCTACGGATTCAAACAAAACGTAACGATATAATTATATTATTCAGTTTATAGAATCGTTTGTTGGCTGGTACATGTTAAAAGATTGAAATTGAAGAACCTTCTGTTTTATGCTACTGTAACGATTTTACGTGCTGAGTGGTTAAATCAATTTAACCGCTAAAAATTAACCTCAAGGCAACATTGCTTTACTATTAATAATGTAATACACATGATTGTATAAAGTATATAGATACAAGGAAGGATCCCGTATAATAAAAAGCGACAGGTATCAATCACAAAAACTAATAAATATATTGCGTGAACTTGCAATATATATAAAGTGTGCAGTTTCACTCATTGTGTGATCTGGCCTCAGTATGTCTCAATAAATCACACCTGCTCTTTGGCGACTATCCAGTTCACCATGGTAAACAGGCGAGGCCGAATTCTACCCAGAATGAAGCTATGCTTCTCTTCTGTAAAACAGCGCTAGGCTTCAAAGCGCCTTATATAGTCCAAGCGGCTCCCTAACATCAAACGTTTTAAATTACATGTAGCCCACCACGTTTCGAGCAACACGATTGAGCTTGGCAGCGAGGCTGCCTGTATAGTGAAATTGTATCAGTAACATATAAACAAAGGAGAACCAATTAAAGTATTTGATGTTACCTGGTATGAATCATATTAGGGTCTTTACTTATTATGTAGATCAAATGAAGTTCCCTACTTACCATGTGAATCATATAAAGGTCTTTAATTATAATGAGAATCATATAAAGGTCTTTAATAATAATGTGAATAATATAAAGGTCTTGAATTACTCCGATTATATACACCATATAAGGTTTTGACTTACTACATATATACATCTCATATAAAGGTCTTGACTTACTAAACGTAGATACATCATATGAAGGGCTTAATTTACCCAATATATATACACACCATATAAAAGTCTTGACTTACTACATGTATACATGTATATTAAGGTCTTGACTTACTACATGTGTATACGTCATACGAAGGTCTTGACTTACTTCATGTTTATACGTCATATAAAGGTTGTGACTTACTTCATTTTTATACTTCATAGACAGGTTTAGACTTACTTCATATATATAAACCATATAAAGGTCTTGACCTACAGCTTATACATGTATATACAGCATATGAAGATATTGTATAACTCTGTATATATATATCATAATAAAGGTCTTGACTAACTTCATGTATAAATATCATATGAAAGACTATTCTTATTCCATGTGTATGTACCACACAAAGTTATTGTCTTACTACATGTATATACATCATATAATTATCTTGGCGTAAGCCTTGTATATACACCATTTAAAGGTCTTGACTTAACCCATGCATATACACCATATAAAGGTCTTGGCTTACTCCATATATATAAACCATGTAAAGGTCTTAACTTACTACATGCAAATATATCATATATAGGTATTGACTTACTACAAGAATGCATAAACATCATATTGACAGATTGAGAGATAATAGTCCAGCTATAGCAGAGCTCAGCGATGCATGGGGGCCAATCGTGATTGTCAAAAAATTCAACCAGTTGTATGATGACGAATGGAAGGATGGTTTCCAATTCTTGTGTCAGATGGGTAAAAGCGACAAAGAAAGTATACATACATTGTTCTACATATTAAAGGTAATTTTGAAAGTGTAGTTTTGGGGAACCGTCAGTGAAAACGGGATCTCCATGCAAGAAACGTACGAACAAATGACCGGAAATAAAATTTGGTCAAAGTGACATATGTGTTATTTACAATTGGTACACTGCGAAAACTCTTAATTGTCTCTAAATACGCACAATCTTACCCTCGTTCTCATTGTGTCAGTTAATGTTGTTGTATACGTATCTGCTGACAACATATATTACAGTAAATCGAATTTATAGTTTATCTCGGATATGTTCCTGTAACTGATCTGTCTTTTGAAAAATACTTCGAGTAATCGCGAGTCTACTGCATCAATAATCTTGTTCTGCTAGCCTCACCTCCAAGCAATGTTCACCTTTCTCGCATACAACAAATATGCAGTACAGCAGACCGATATAGAGGATGTTGATGACAATAAAGATAGTGACAAAATCCTGAAAAATGACGAGCAAAGAGAGCTTAATTATTATATAAAGTTGAAAACATTTTGACCAATGGTGAAATTGCTCATCATGAACAATTTCACCTTTGGCCACAATGTTTATAAAAGTTGTCTCCTGTTATTGCGTTAAAATGCGTATGCAGGTGGGAAGGGTTAAACTACTTTTATTTTGAATTTGTTTTAATATCTCTAAGCAGGATAAAAAAAACTACTTTATATTTGTTTTTTCTTTAACTAAAAATAAACATTACATACTGCTCGATAGCTAACTGTATTGTTCAACTTAGAACTACCAAATCGATTTAGCCTACAAAGAACGACAAACTATAATCACGATTATATTTTTGCTGAAATACTTCTATTTTGTTTCAGAAGTGCTATGCCTTCTGTACCAGTCAAGCAGAAGTGCAGATTGAGAAAATAGAGAAGGCGCTGGTTTCGTTCGAATCTGCAAACCCGCACAATGTCGGTACTTTATATTTGCTCATTTATCAAATAGTTTTAATATCAACCTATTAAATACATATCCAGTCCTTTATTTTCAATAATACCATCTTTCAGACGCATTTTGACGCATTTACATCATACACCTCTTGGAAACATTGAGAAAAGGAAAAGCGTTATTATTTCAGCCTTTTCATTCAGTAAATAATATTTCAGAGTCGCCAACTGCAGATTTGCAGCATGTGGGAAAGTGTAAATTCTTGTTAAGCTTTGCACTTCTTGCATAAACATAAACATATTTGTTTTAAAAGTGAACGAATCTGAATGTGTATCGTTTACAATTAATAAACCAATTGTCTAGAAGAACAAAACTCTATATTTTTCCAGCAAGGAATGCGTTCGCCGAAAGGTTTCCCGGGCCTCATCGGCACACCACGAGTCACGTTGAACGAACTACGATGCCAGACATGTGTTATGTCCAAGGACACAGTAATCAATGTAAATATTCCTAACTGCTTTTAACAGTTATTACCCTTTCGAGCTTTGTTACATCTTAAACAGTTTGTAATACCTGTAGATATATATGCACAACATATATAATTGAACCGCTAAACAGACGCAATGGTCCCGTGCTCCTTGAAAAAGGTGCATACACAGGCTGATTGTGTTGTTTCTTATGTGTCGCTTTGTAAAAGGCAACATTGGTAACGACGGGGGGTATCATACAACGTGTCATGAACTCGAATAACAGTTTGTCTAATGTGATTTCTCAATTTTGACAAATGTCCTTGTGAAACAGTGTTGAACTCGAATTAAACACTTTTTTTCAAGATACCAACTTAATAATGTATTACATTGTTAAATAATCATCTAAACATAGGTAAACGACGGAAGTTCAATTCCAGACATTGAATTTGGTACGCGTTGGTGTAAATTTGAACTTTCTTTCGCAATTAATACAAAACTTCACAGACATATTGGAGTCTCTGAATGTCGTAAAATGTATTTGGTTTATGTGGTGAAACCATGGGTTTCTGTTTGTTAATCGAACTAAATGCATTTAAATTTAGGCATACTTCAACCAAGAAAAAGGGAGCAACACAGAAAGAAACGCCCTACCATTTGTTGAACGATGTTTAGAGCTTTCCTGGTACATGGTACTGCAGACTCCACCAGTCTACGTGGACGACTGTGTGCAATTTACGAAAGGAAGTCATTTCATCAAGGATCTATTCAAACCTTATTCCAGAACAGGAACCACTATCGACTTTGTTGTTTGGCCACCACTGTATCTTAACAAGGGCGGGCCATTGCTTGCAAAGGGTGTCGCAGAGCCAATTGCTTGAGTTTCGCTTGGGATAGTTTAGTTTAACCATTTCCTACATGCGAAGACATTTTGACGCATCCTTGGCAGAAGACTTTAACACATATTGCCTCTTCAAGAGAGTTGCTGATAATGAGCAGATTTTACATTAGCCACACGATTTCTAACTCTTTTTAATATTAGAGTTTCGCACTATTCTTGACTGAATGTCTTTAAAGTCGACTGCTGCATGGTCATTGTGTTTTGGAAATTGTTGAAATGTTTTCTGCGTGAAATCGACCTCGGTTTTAAAAAGATCGGATGCTGAACGATGATGTGTCATCAGCAGGGGAATGGTTGAAGCATACATTCGGGTCGATTTTCAAAACATATTTCTGGTACAACCGCTCTGGCCATTGTGCTGGGTCGTAATCAGATAACCCTGACAGACCGAGGGTTTAATAAGTGCTAGGTAAACACTGTAATTTGATTGGTTGATTAGGATAGTACAAACCCGAGTATTCGATGTGATAGGACAATCTGGACAGAAATTACAACAGGAAACAAATAGAGATATACATGTAGTTTTGCTGTGATATTACTATTGTTAACGTTGTATGATTTACGATTCAAATACATTGTAAATATGCGTTCTCATTGAAATGCTAAATATATCCGCTTCTCACTCAGTTATCATTATGATGTTATCAACTGTGCTTGCTGACTTCAGAAGGCCCCGCCATATTTATTTTTAATTAGATTGAATGTCCATCTGGGATGGTGTCTCAGGAAAATCTTCATTGAGGCAATTCCGACCAATGTAGACTGAGATCAACCTGTATGTCAAATGTGTTCATTCATAATTTCACTGTTTCACCTTCTCGTTTCATACATATAATTATCTCGGAGGGAAAACGTATCAAGCCAATGTCCAATGTTTCGACATTTATTTGATTTTCAAAACTCCAATTGTCTGCTTTTGCTTTACGAGGCCTTCCTCGTATTTCTCATGTTGCCTTTTGTTATTGCTATAATTTGTGTACGACGGAAATATATTCAAATCTTTATAACATTTTGTCGAACAGTAAACGATAACCATACCTAATGCTTTAAACAGAAATGACAGAGTTGTCTATATTTTACAAGTTTAGTCTAGGCATGTTATTTATAATTACTTTTTATTTAAACCAAATCATTAACTAAATACTAGAGTTGTATAACTATTTCTAATCAAAGTACAGAAAGTTCTTAGGTTAAAGTGTGTTTTGTTAAGAGGAGATGCAGAAGTGCATATAGCAATATTTATCTAAAACGAATCCCCACCATGACAAACAAGTATTTATCATAAATTGTGTTGGTCTTGTGAAATTTAATTGATCCCAACTTCGAATATATCATTCGCTCCACATAGTACCTTTTTAATTATCATCCTAGTATTCATGACAGTATAGTTTCCTCCTATATATTGAGTGTACTGAACAAACTGATGCATTCGGAGTATGTTACGTATAAAGACAATACATTAATGTTTTCAATGATACATTTTAATTTAGAAGTGTAATCTACCAAAACAGTTGTGTTTTGAATGATTTTCTGGTTGTTCCTCTCCAGCATTATACTTACTTTAAGCTTCTAATTTGACAGACAATTTGTATAGAAATGAACAGATTAATATAAAAAGACCTTAACGACTAGCAATGTAAAAATGTACGAAAAAGTAGAGAAGAAGAATTTCACAATTTAGGCATTTTAATTCCTTCCTGCTGCCCTAGCAACAATAAATGTGTTTATAATATATATCTTTTGCTAATTGAAAAAGAAATAGCAAAGGAACATTCCTGAGAAGTTTTGTTGAAATTTGCAATTTGGTATAGTATGAGATGTCATTTGAAGCTGGTAACTTTGTCTTTCAACCAATAAATATGGCTTAAAGAGTTATGAAGATAGTCAATGAGGGAACAAATAAGATAAGCACATGCATACACATGGAGTTTTAAAATGTTGTCATTTTGCGCTTTTCTGATGTCGCCTCGTTCAATTTATGTTGTATAGTGGTCTGTCCCATAGATAAACAATACTTCTGTAGTTATGTGCTTGTATAAGGGGATACTTATACTGCCTTTCTATAAAGCTAGCCTTTATAGCGACGTCGTAGAGTGTTCGCCTCCGGGACAAGAGGTCCCGAGTTCGAGCCCTGTTCGGGTCGGACTCTTTCAGCCGGGTTACAAACACATAGCTACAGAATTATTGTCTATCTATGGGACAGACCACTATACTACATTAATATGGCTTGAACTTTTTTCATAGAGAGTCGTTGAAGAAACATTTCTACTTAATAACCCTGGAATCGGCCAATAATGTTAAATATTGCTCCCTTTCTCAGATACCGCACAAACAAGAGTTATAAACATATATTTGAACATAATTAAGCTGAGCCCCGGTAGCTCAATCGGTATCGACGCGGGCTGTCAATCCAGGGGCTGTGAATTCGAATCCCGGAACTTTCTTTCCGACGTTTGACTTAATTAAGTCAATGCGACATGCGTCAGTTGGCTTTCACCGATGGGCTAAGTCTATGTGGAAAAGCAGCCAGTTGCTTGGGAAGATTGTTTTGTGGAGTACTGGTGTGAGAAAACCTGGAAACACATGCGTAGGTGAACTGGCCGCCGTGAAATGGCTAAGAAAATGTTAAAAACGGCTTTAAACCCAAATCAATCAATTGAACATAATTAAGAAAATGACAGCAAAAAGAACATTTTTTTTTTAATATGCCACCTGCTTTCTACTACGTTCAACCAATCATTAAGACTTAACACATGTAGAGGGTCACTCAATGAGCAGTTTTGCTGAATTATTGAAAACAGACAAACACTTTCATAAGAATATAGATTTAAAATTTGTCATTTGCCCCTTTTCTTATACCGCCTGATTGCCCTTTGTAAAAAACAATTAATATTATTATATTTGTAGAGAGTTATTCAGTGATAACAATATACCACATTACATTGGTATCAGACCGGCTTATTCAGAGGAGAATACTTTTGAATATTGGGCAAATTTCACCTTTCCTGGTACCGCAGTTAGTTCTTCGTATACAATAAATATATCATGCAATTTCTTCTTTTGTTGCCAGATATCTTTAAGTTTATTTTTCTGAATATATCAGAATAGCATAGAAGACATTGTGGCAAAATATGATATTGCTCTTTATGTCTCCTTTTTCCACAATGTTTTTTTAAAAGGTTGTCTGCAGCAAATGCCTCTGCAAGTGGAAATAAATGCGATTACAATATCACAAACAAATCTACTTTATCAGAAGAAATATTACTATTTCTATTACTATAAGGAACAAAGGGTAACACTTTACAAAGGGTAATTTGTTTAGGCGGTCATACAGACTTGAAAGTGTGTGTGTGTGGGGGGGGGGGGGGGGGGGGGACATTTGTTGTTGTTTATAACACTTAAATATGATATTAAATATGATATTTACACATTCAGAGACTTTGCCAAAATACACATTCTACTATTAGTTTGCTGTATATGTTGTGTTAATATACAATTGTTTTACTGACAGAACCGGAATAGTGTAATGTCTGACGAAACGCAAAACCTAGATGTGTAGCCCACACTGTCTCATTTATATGTATAATTGAATCTAGATCCTATTTTCCCCGGACAATGAGATATTCTATTAACCCTTTCCCACCAACATACTTTTGTTGACGTATCTAGATAAAAACAAAGTTTGAAAACATTGTGGCAAAGGACAACATTTTCTTAATGAATATTGACTCCTCTTCATACAAGGTATTAACATCTATTCAATAATTGTGAGTTCTAATACTATTTTAATAAATGGTTCGACTAAATATTTCATATGGAGCAGCTGTTTTGTATTTATGAATGTGTTTAGGCATACTGAATGTTATAGACTAGGTTCAATTGATCTCCGTAATTCAATCTGCATGTTTAAAATGTAATGAATAATTTAAACATATCTATACCCACATATGGCTTGTTGTAAAATTAAACTGGATAATTAAAGATATTGTAATTGTGTCATCGCCCTTTACTTTATTTTAAGTTTCTTAGAGATTTTCGATATGAATAAAAAGTACATTTGCAGCAAAAATAAAAACTTGTCTTAATCACACAAGACGTTTTAAAAAATTGTCTTCTAAAGACAAGTCAAACGTTGCCTATGTGAGGGAATAAAGAGGATGCAATATATATAGTGTTCATTTTGACATATATATACATATTTGATTATTTACATATATACACAGTTGTACATATACATATAGGCATGTACACATATGAACATAAGTTTTTCATTTGTATCGATAGTATTCATCAGGGGTTAAATAGTATATCAAAGATCGCATTTATAATAGTGTAGCTTTGAAATTATTATAAATACACAAATCTACATTTCATTGGACATGATTCAGTCATACAAACAGTGCATATAACATATCACTGTCATTCGGGAAGCATTGCTGGCTCAGGCCTATTTATCATATCACTGTTATTTCATCGGTGATTTAGGCACATTTCGTTTGTTTCAGTTTATTTTTGTGAATATCTGAAGCAAGATAACCTCGTGCATAAAATATATTTAATTGCTTTCGCCTGATGAAAGGATATACAGTATTGACTCTTTTCAGTGGGAACGTAAAAGAAATTTGGACAAATTGTATAATACTTTTCATTCCTTCTTAACGTGGCTACAGGCTTTGTATGTTTACGAATTCATTTCTTTCATATAAACTATGTTAACAAATCATTCTTAGTGACACGGGATGTATACGGTTACACGCCACTTTCAGTTTTTCAGTTATATCACGGCGTTTCCTTTTTAAATTACCAGCACTAAATGATTTATTCTGTCCCGGGATGTAAAGCAGCAGACGACTTTGACAAGGTCTAGGTAAAGATACGAAAAATATCTAAAAGATAAAATTGTAATTACCGAAAAGAATTTGAAACACTGAGACAAACGAAGAAATTGCACATCATGAGTCACTTCTCCTTTTGTCACAATATTTTCAAAAGTCGTATGTTGCTGAGACGTCAGAAAACGCCTGTATGAGGGAAAGGGTTAACAGTCTGTACACATAAATGATATACCATAAGTACAGCTGTTAACAAAGCAATAGTGCATTATAACGCTTATCCACAAACTACAAATTTGCAGCAGACGACTTTGTAAACAGCTACACAAGAAACAGAAAGCCTCTAAAAACGTAATATTAATTATGTTATTGAGTTGAATATAGTGTGGCAAAAGAAGATATTACTCATCATATGAGAAAAACGTTTTCAAGATGTGTCTGCTGCTGAGGCGTCAAGATGCGGTTGTATCTATTGTAAAGTTTTAATAAGATATTGGGATATTTCATATGGCTGAACTGTGTCGTCATTTTCGTCCAACTGCATATTGTCAGTTTCCAAATAACATGATTCAAATACCACATATATGTACATATACATGTATTATACACATTTTTCTATTCAATACAAGAAAAGACCTTTATGTTAAAATAAAATTAAAAATCTGAAAGAAGCTTCGATCAATTTGCAATCAAAATACAAAGTATCGCTTATATTTGAAATATTTGAAACCACGTGCTTTTCATTTCAGAGGGATACATTCTCTTCAAAAAATGACTCTTTCTCATTTCCAGATCAACACAGCGACAACTCCTTTTAATGTCCAATGTTCCTTGGCTTGTGTGTAGTATTTTAGTTATGTGATGCCATGTTGATCTTATTGCAAACTAAAATAAATTCAGTGACATAAAAGTGTCACTGTACGCGTATATATGCAATATGAGCCGTTCCACGAGAAAACCAACATTATGGACTCTGCGTAATGTATCTACCCAGATCAGCCTGCGCAGTCCGAGCAGCCTAATCCGGGTCGACACATTCCTCTCAAGGGGATAGATTAATAGAGTATGATTTCTGAAAAAGAAAATCCACGGGCGACGATGTGGACAAGCTCATATATAGTATTGTTCATGGTAAGAAAACACAAGTTGCGCTTTATGAACAGTGAAGATGAAGATCAGACTATGCCCAGAACTGTCCAATCAAGACATATACCGTTCACATTTTACTTACGTGTTAGTAGAGGTCTATGTTATTAGGTGTATATACTTATAAATCGAGGTGGATGTAAAGGCATATATGAACCTACATTGTTCAGAATTGCAACCGTCTTTCCCTTGAACTAGATCCTGTAGATCAATCGGTAACGACGCGGGCTGTCAATCAAGGGGCTGTGAGTTCGACCAACTCTCTTTCCGACGTTTGACAAAATGCAATGCGAAATGCGTCATTCGGCTTCCACCAATTGGCTAAGTATATGTGGAAAAGCAGCCAGTTGCTTGGGAAGAATGTTGTGTGGAGTACTGGTGATAGAAATCCAGGCAACACATGAGTAGGTGAACTGGCCGCCTTGATATTACTAAGACATTGTTAAAAACGTCGTTAAACCACAATCAATCAATTTAACGGGCTCAGGTAACGACATAATTTAATCATCTTACACAATAACACTGGAAGTGTAGCACCACTTGTTTTGTTTAAACATATCATTTAATTATACCTAAAATCGGGAAGGCGATAACAATCCTTTTCGCTAGACACTAGAAACGACGATATGAATTACTACGTATTGATTTAAGAAGTAAAATATCTTATTTTGTATTGGACATAAATACACAGTTCCTTTAACCCTTTCCCGCATATAGACGCTCTCCGATGCCTCTAGTCAAAACGAGAATTTTCTCCTTTTTGCACATTTCTTTTCAACTTTATTCAATATTTAAACTTTTATTTAAAGATATTATCTTTAATTGTGCCAATATGATTTTAAAGTCGTCTGCTGCAGATTTGTTGTGAGTGGGAAAGGATTAACACACGTATCATGAAACATAACACCAATCCTGCTTAACCTATCTTTTTTCTTTTCAGTATATTCCTTTCAAAACATACATTATTACAGCAAAACAAATACACACTATAAAGACATACACCCGTTCAACACTTGATTCTGTACGGTGTGATCAATTAAATTGAAGTACATGTATAGACATAAATAACCGCGGAAAGAGATGGATTATAATTTCATAAAATGTGTTACGTATTAAATCCGCATAGAACTGTGACTACTTCTTTTGTTAAGGATTACATTATATGTCAGTGTATATATTACAACATGTAGCCGCTATTACGTCTATCTGTGACAAGATTGATTTCTGAGGTAATGTACTTTACAGTATAATTAAATACATACTTCTCTCTCTCTCTCTCTCTCTCTCTCTCTCTCTCTCTCTCTCTCTCTCTCTCTCTCTCTCTCTC
>JAUELF010135144.1:0-15172 GCA_031471495.1 Clinocardium nuttallii | reverse complement strand
AGTTATTCCCCAACCATAGTTTGTGTTGGATGTTGAAACAAGCTTTAGGGACCACATGTAAGCAAATAAACTAACCTTAGTGATTCCACAACCGTTGATTGTGTTGGAGGCATTATTTAGGTCGATTCTTGCATCAATCTGATATTGGTTGCGAGTTCCGGGTACGGATGTAATCGTGGCGTTACAATCAGCTACACGGATAAGCATTCCACTCGCCTCAACAACGTACCCAGTCACGGATCCGATAAGTTGACCAGGTGGCGTTGTAAATGTAAACACTGACCGTAGCATGTTGGTTTGGCTGTCTTTGGAACATACTGGCGGACCAACTGTGAATCATAATATTACTATTTTAATGTGCATGTTACACGGCCTTCTTCACCGTACCGCAGTGCAGTGTTCTCGATACTTTTCGTATAGGTAGTCCCGGATTGGGCGCCAATGTCACAATAAAAATGCATGCAGTCAGTTCGGGTCTCGAAAACGGGACATATATCATTTACAGAGTATCGATCCGGATCAGCTTAAGCATGCCGCGCAGGCTAACCCGGATAGACTTATTTCATAAATCATTACTCTATAACACTATCCCCCTAAGGCGGAATGTGTCGACCGGGTCAGTCTGCGCAGATAGCACAGGCTGATCCGGTCGATACATTTCGCAGATGCCATAATGTTGGTTTTCTCGCGGCACGGCTCAATTATTAGGTACAATAATAAAAGATAGTTTAAGTGTCTTCGAGACGCACCGACATAGTGTAAGAAAGGGAAACAGGCTTATTTTTAGCATTTTCTGCTTTCCGCATTTTGACTTTCTTTTAATAACTTGTTGGAAAACTTTCTATTTTCTGACAGTCTGTTCTAATGTTCTTGAATATTACAAGTTATATTTAACCCTTTCCGTATCAAAAAGTCGCATGTTGACGCATCTATAGTAGCGGACCTTTTAAAACAATGCTACGAACGGATTAATGGCCCAAGATGAGTACTCTCTTCTTATGCAACACTGTTCTTAATGTCACAGTCTGAACGTGTACACAGTTAGAGGGACTACATGTAAGCGGTCCGGTTAGCTCAGTCGGTAGAGTACTTGCCCTGAAAGCGAGAGGTCCTGGGTTCGAGCCCCGGACTGGCTGCATGTGTTTCTCTCCTTGTGACATTGTCTATACCGTCACATTTCAGGAGCGAAATGCTGTCACGTTACACTAAAAATAGCGTGATTTTCAAAAAAAAAAAAAATCTGTAAATTTAATTTTTGATTTTATTAAAATATATATTTATTTAGAATCCTATTACAAATTGTTTGATATCAAGAAAAGTATAGCTTACCGACATCGTTTTCGAGTCTGGATCAATGGTACTTGTTGCAGTTATATTATTCAGTCGGCAGTAAAATTCATACATTTTAATCCTTATCGGATGCTTTCTATTTAACAAAGACAATATATTTAAATAGATTATATTAATGCTGAAAATTGAAAAACATTGACACTTACATTGGTATCCTTTTAAAGTATATTCTTTTTTCTGGTGACAATTTCGCAATGTTTTAACACTATTAACATACATTTGTATTTAGCACATATTCAGGCAATAAACTAAACATCGTGCACATTGAAGAAATGTGTTAAGTCTAAATGTGTTGAGTTAGTGTTATTTAAATAGAACACCGTTTGATTCCAGTAGAAAAGTAGGCATTTATTTGCTTCACGTCCTCGTAATCACCCTCTTTTGATCTATGACTCAAATGTGACCGAGGCCTGTAACATATACATATCAATGACAGACTACTGTACAAGTGTTATATATTTAATGTACGAACAGCCTTATAATCGAACAAGTTCGAGCTGAAACGATTCAAACGTTATATGCGCCAGTGCATGGTGAAATATAGAAGTTGGCATTTCTTAAAAGTATGGATTCAGATCAATGTGTACCCCTGTTCCGTCATTTCAGAATATTCACACGTTGGCAAATTACTCTTACAAGCTTGTGTAAGTAGTATGCAAACATTGGAAATCCCGATCGAACCGTCCGGATGAACTGACTGATTATGATCTGTACAGTTCCCAAAAGTCAAATTTCCTTTAAACAGTGTCAGTTTACATTGGCGTTTCAAGGCGGTGGGAAGGATGTTGTGTTTCGAACGGTGTTTCATACACAAAGTCAACTTCATCTGCTAAAACAGCCTCTTTCCAGTATATATTATTACAATATTAAGACAAATCCCTATTTAATTATTCAACGATGGATAAAGAAGTGATTTATGAATAAACAGAAAAGGTCAAACGTAATAAGTGGGTTTTTTAAACACATTTGAGCTTAAATAAAACATTTTTGAGCCAACATAGTGAGGGACATGTTACATCACTATGCAAGTGTTCAGTTCAAAATGTCTGCGTCAGACGACTTTTAGTAAAACATATGGATATTATCTATAAATGTAAGTATCATTAATGAATATAATTGAAAACGTTGTGGGAAAAGTAGAAGATGAGCAATGTTTTCTTCTGGTGCAAGACAGCTTTTTGTAAAATGTTGAACAAAATATTGTATGTCCACAATACGTTTTCTGTATGTGGCAGTCATCAAATATATATTCGAGCTTTTTATGTTCATTTATAATGTCATGGTTCATCTAGAAATGTTTAGAAGGAACCAATAAAATCCAATAAAACTCAGTTTTCTTCAAGTTGACAGCACTTAAGATATCATGTCCGGTAATGTGTTTTAAGCATTATCAGAATTGTAAGTTTTGCTGACGTGTCTCAGTTTAGTCGTGCAATTTTAAAATGAATCATTATAGAATGCATACTAGTAACAACGTGTTGTTGATAATACAAGCTTTTGTGAGCAGTACGTTTACTACCGTATAGTATGTCCATATACACAGGCTGAATACAATATACACTACTTGCACATGATAAGCACTAGTTCGTTCAAAGCTTGTGTCAACATTTGTCGATTCTGAAAAGAGAGAGCAGATGTACAGGCTGATCTGCATATACCCTATCAATAAATATCAACTTTTTCTGGGTTAGGCTCATTTAAATTCTTCAAATGTTTCTCTGATGCTTGTTTGACTAAATTGTGAATAGAGAAGACATCGATTAGACTGTATTTGGTGGATTGATCTTTGAGGATTCCGTGGTTTTAAATCCCAAAGGTCGAATCTTTGATTAAATGATATTTTATTAAGCTAATGGGTATTGTTTAATGTTCAGTCTGGTCAGGATCTGCACTGTTCACTTAAACGTTGACCAACCATTCAGAAATTGTATGACATGTACTGGACATTCAAAGTACATAATGTTAATTTTGATAAAGTAATATTGTTGTGTGTTTATTAGGAGGTGAGTGACCTGTATGACATGTTTCACAGTAGAAATACAATTTACACAAGGGCTTGTTATCACCAAGTCAATGCTATACTAGACAAAATGTAAGTATTTATAATTTTTTATAGATTCTAAATTGTAAATAATTAAAACAAATGATAAATGATATATCGATAACCCTTTCAAACATGCAAATACATCTGTACCAGACAACTTTTAAAAACATCCTGCAGATTTTCATTTTGTCACTATGGCTACCACTTTATTCAATTATTGTCTTTTCAATATTTTAGAGATTTCCATATTATTGCCAATATGTTGTCAGCTGCAAATTGATTATTCGATGTATGAGGGAACTACTCAATCTGGTTAATATGCAAACATGTTGCATCTTTACCTTTTCCCACATAAAAGGAGCTTTAGCAGACGGTTTTAAAAACCAACATGGGAAAATATGGGAAATATTCCTTCCGCTGCGTTGCCCGAGCTTGCGAGTCTCAACACAATAGTTTCCCATATTATACATATATATATATATTGATATGATTTTTATATTTGCTATTTAAACAAATTAATTTCATGTGTTTTAAACACTTTGAGCATGAATTTAGAAAATAAACAACGGCTTTTTCTAACAGTGTATTTCATTAAGAACTCGTGTATTATCTTAGTCCGGTATTTACGCCTGGATATTTCTGTGTTTGATTACGATTTAGATGCCCCTTTCGCCACAGTGTGCTCATTAAAGCGAACACACATCTTTTATTCTGCTTTGATAAACTTCATATAGGAAAATACCTAAAATAATGAGAAGACCTACCTTTAAAACAATCATTTGCACATTCATCCTAGCAGTTATTAACTCCTACTTGATTGTGTTCGTCAAGTGTAATAAAAAGGCAACTAGGCCTTAAGCGTACAAGGCAACATTTGAACAGTCTTCAAATACCGATGTCATTGAAATACACGTAACATTAAAATGTTACGTCTGAAACTACGTTTGTGTTTACAGTTTACACACTTGGAAAGGGCTATGAATATCGAATGACAAATGGCGAGTCTCTTTGTCAGCGAACGTAGTTATGTGTCCTTAGAGTCACGTGAAAAATATTCCAGTGCAATATCAACCCGTGCAATATCAAATGATACTGCATCCTTTGTTCAAATGGAAACAAAAAGGGAAAATATCAAAGTATACAATAAAGATTGATATTGCATCCTTTTAAAATGGGAAAAAAGAAGGAACAATATCAAAGTACATATGTATAACAATAAACAGGTTTATTGAAGCTTTCAAACTAGTGGATAATAAAATAAACCTGACTAAATTAAAGTTTTGAGGAAGCTTATTTTAAAATAATCATGACAATTTACCAGGATTGTCAAAGCTAGTGGATAACCACATTATGTTTGCATCTTTACAGGGTTGCTGAAGCTATGAAGCTAGCAGATGATCACATTTTCTTTCCAGGAAAAGATGGGTAAGTCGTCGTAACATTGGCGTTTTGTAAATTTAACCATTTCCAACTTGCACCTAATGTGAAACAGACAACTTAAAACTATAAACATCTCTTTAATTGAAAATGTAATTTAATTATTGAGTTAAAAACACTGTCGCAAATGGATAAATTGCTTATCTTTAGCAATTTATCCTCGTGAAACAATGTTTCGAGTTCTCTGATGTAGATGTGTCTACAAGTGGGGAAAGGTTATGCGTTAACCTCATATGATAAACTATCTGCTTTGACAATGTCTAAGGCAAAAACGTGTAAACATGTATATTGAAGTGTGGAATTATTACATATAGTAGGGAAAATGGGCTTAACCACACCAAATCCAACCTTCCAGAGGTAGCAACAAGCGAAGTTCAAAATGCGCTGGCTTCGTTGCAGTCAGATCAGGAGCTTCCCCGTTTGCCATCTAATTATATTTAAAAGATTATTTACAGAAAGAGAAGTAAGTCAAGCTGCAATAGCGCAGTGGGTAATGATAAGGGCTGGCCCATCAACCCAGGGATCATAACGAGTTCAAGCTCCTGTTCGGCCATACATTCTTGCTAATGATTGACAAAATGATTTATGTGTTGCCTCATTTGTATTCCACTAATGGGCGAATGGGAAGGTAGCCAGATCCCCCGGGAAAAGTTATGTGAAGTACATGTAAAAGTGCAAGAAAGGCATGAAGCACACGGTATATGATCTAGCTGTTAGGATAAACCAAGCCTTAAGCCTTACTCACGAAATTGTTTTAAGAAAGTCGTAATGACTTAGATATGACATACATGTACCGGTAGTGTTTCTTATCAATGTATGTTCATCATTTCTCATATACACTGTTCTACCTTAACTGGTTTCAGTTTATTTTATTTATAATAAAAACATTAATGTTAAAGATATTTCGAGGGTATTTTCAACTATGTTGTGTTATGACCTGCATACCAAGAACAAATTTTGGGGTTTTCCAATTTGTTCATGACGACTTATTGCCTTTTATGACCCTTTCCAACACACAGACGATTACTGACGATTCTGCAGCAGACAACTTTTGACCATAACTCGTTGCGAACAATGTCTCCTTTTGTCACAATATGTTCAACTTAATTAAATCATTAAAATTGTTATCTATGGAGATTGTTCATGCTTTTGACAATATGTTTTTCAAATTCGTCTATGATTTATGATTTTGTCCTCAGAACTTGTATGGGCATTTTTTTTACCTAATTTAGATCACATTTAAATCTTTTGAATTATATAGATATTTTGAAATCAATTTAAAATTAAGAGAAACAAACAGTTTGCTTTTAGCACTTTGTCATTTTACCACAATTTCTGTATCAGAAATATGTATTTAACCTTTTCCCATTCGCAAACGCATTTTGACGCAATTTATATAAAAGATGTAAGTGGAAAAGGGGTTAAATAATCCAAATTGTTTATGTTCTATGACTAACCTAAGACGTATTTAATATAAGACAACTGTATACAATAATCACATCGAATTAAGCAGCTTGTTTGTTTTCTGTGCTTAGAAAACAAGTGAAAATGTCCGAATCCATAGATGACATGAAAGCGTTCAGCCAGTTAACAGACTATGTGTTTCATCAAATACTTTATTCCACTGGCACACATGAAGACCTTGTAGAGGCACGGAAAATCCTGAGTAATATACTCAACAGGAAGTTGTACAAATGTTCAGGACATACTCAGTTAAAACCTGAACAATTCATTTCGAAGGTTTGTGTCTATTTTGGCTATTTAATTTATGGTATACTACTTTTTTTTTTAATGTTTACCATAATTGATTAAAAGTTATTCATTTGCTTTAAGTTTGTCCGTCACATGTTATATCAATATTTGACACAATTTTCTTAATATAAGTATTTACCCTTTCCAACATACACAACATATCTCCAAAAGTCGTCTGCTGTTCTTGTGTCAAAATGCTTCTGCAGGTGGGAAAGGGTTAATTATTTATTTGTCCTAAGCACCATTCTGGACTGCAGGAAAAGAACTTGCTTTATGTGAATCAGTTATATTACTAAATCACATGCATATACATATGAAAGAAACTGATATTACTAGCAGGCTGTCAGATGCCAGATGGATGATTACAAATACCCATGTTGTGAATAAGATATGGTTTTTAGATGAAGCGCATTTTTATATGAATGCAGAAGTAAACAAAAATAACTGTATGTATTAGGGAACACAGAAATCAACTTATTGTATTGAAAAATCATAGAAGTGATGTGATCAGAAATTTTCAAAAGAGACTTGACGTCGTAATTTCGCAGAAAGGACATCATCTGGAGCACATCCTGTAAAAATGACCGCATGAAAAAATCCCATCTGAAAATACTATCTGAAAATACATAAAACACAACTTCATTATGTATATTATAAAGATATAAACAGCAACAAACGATATCCTTCTCTGTATATAAAAAAATGACATGACAAATGGGGACACATATTATGAAACACCCTGTATGTATGTGATTTGAAATGTTTGTGTATCTATTATTTTGGAAAATATAAAGAGACACAGCATAATTATAGTGTTAACATTTATGTGCATAATACATTCCAGTTTTATTATAGATTCAAAGCTACAGCATGGTTTTTACATTTACTATGAAAAAGTTGCACTTTAAATAATTTCCAAGAGCTAATTGAAGAGAATTAGAATAAAGCATTGCACAGCGCAATTTTATTCTTCCTGTACTTAAAGAAACATGAATTATTGAGAGATTCAATTTCAGGCGATCTTTTCAGAGATTACTTGATAGTATATATATATTTAATGAAAGAAATAATACAAATCTAAGTTTCTTGTCGAGCAGGTCCAATCTTGTGACAAGTGACATTGCCACATTAGTTACATAACACACAAGTCACTTTTGATTTGTTGGTTTGAACACCACTTGTCAAAAATACCACCAATGATTTGATGTATTAAGATGTTTTTAATTTGAGATATAAATACAATCAATTTCTGCTCTGCTTTAAAGAGTACTCATAGTAATCTGTTTGATGCTTCACATGCTTATTCAAAGGATATGTTACTTAGATTGACTGGATCTGAAAGAAGGCTGCTGGAAATTAACTGTTTTAAGAGACTCTCACCCTCATGTTCAAATGCCAAAACCTTTACACCTTTTCTATCACTCAGAGTAGATTTTAAAAAAATGCAAACAAAACTATGTTGAGACATTGTTACAAAGTCGAAACTATCTAATATAAAATAGATATATTTAAGAATGTGCAGTATTGAAGATGTTGACGGCAATCTGTCCCTCTCCATGAAGTTTTCAAACGTATTATATATGTTATGTCATTAAAAGTACTTATTGTTGCACAGTGTGGAAATATGTCTGTGTCTTTTGCTCAGTTGAATAGTGAAGGCATACAATAAATACCAACTTATATAATCATGTGGAACGATGTTCAGAGTTAAACTACCATTGCTATAACAGTCAATGTCAATATGATGATATTATTGTATAACACTTTCCAGCATTCAACATATCAGAGGCAGACGTCTTTGAAAACTTATAGCACTAAATCTTTCTAAATTATTTTATTTTATTGAGTCAAGTTTAAAGCATTGTGATGAAAGGAGAAATTACCACATAGGGCATTGTCTTCTTTGCTACACTTTTGTTAATGCGGCGTCACGACCGGCCGATTATGGCTCCCGTTTGAGATCAGATAACGCTACGACACGAACGGTGAAGAAGTATATCTTCAACGATCTGGAATGTCCTATCATTGTCTGCATGCAGTCGCATACGTTCGTAACAGAGTCCTAAGGATCGGGAACGGTCCAGCGAGGTCCACCAAGCACTGCCAACAGTTAGGTTTGTTCCGTAACATTCGGGAAACTCAGCTGCGGGTCAGATTACAATCGTGACTATATCGTGATATTGGATCAAAAACGTGACAATGCCTTGACACTGTCTGAACGGTGTCCCCTGGAACGGGCATGATCTGGAGACATTTTTTTTCATTATCGTTTCTTGCCGATTGAGTCTAGAGTGCGTCTAGATGTTGCCGAATCCGTTCCAGAACAGTACCATTATTAATACGAAAGTCGGTAATAATACCACGCCAGAGTCCTACCAATTACAGAACATGAAACGACTGAGACCAGACAACGCAGATTGCAATGTGGTAGAGCAGCCTGTGATAGGATTGCATTCCGATCATCCCGAATATCGCGACAGTTCTAGGATTCCAGATGCTCTGATTTCCTGATTCTGCCGAGCTACTCAAGTCTGAAATATAACGTGCGTCTGTGTGTGTGATTTATTGATAGAACTTTGAGCGGTCCTTCATGAATGTTGCATACTTCTTCAGTAGGTTGATTTCACGGAAAGGAAAGAAGAAGAAGAAGAAGGGGGAGAAGAAGAAGAAGAAGAAGAAGACGACATCTGTTTGCCCATTATTATTTGAAAAGACGGCCACTGTGGCTAGGTAGAAAAAGAACATACTTGATCAAGCCCTTGCTTTTCAGAAGGGAGCTGCTCGGCCAGTATGACACATTGATGATGGAGCTTAGCGAAGAAGATCCAGAAGCTTGATCCATGACTGAAGTTTGCCAGTACAATAAGGCATCTTGCATCCGGTGACAGTAACAGCAGTATACAGTTTGACCTTAGTGTTCCCAGTAACACCATATAAATGTTGGTCCAATAAGTCTGCCAACCCATCGTTGATGATAACGCTGCAGAGGGAATTGCAAATGAAATGACCTGCAGATGGACATTGCATCATGCGTACGGTGCATTGGACGAAGAGAATGCTGCATGCTACCCATCACAACTACGACGGCTTCTTCTCCATAGTCATAATTGTCTGCGTTATGAATACATTTATCTGGCTTGATGTTGGGCCACTTCCTAGAGATGACAAGAAACACTTAAAACGCTTTTTTAAAGGATGTCTTCCGTCAACGTCGGTTCACTATATGTCTGATTCTGGCATTCGTGAGAATCGGGACGCATTCGGTCGTTTTTAACCATGCAAAAGATACAAATCTGATCAGAATTGGATTGAGGAGAGATTATCTTTTCTTTTGAAGTCGTCTGCTGTAAATGCAGTAAAGTGCATCTACACGTTGGATGTTAACCTATTCCAACACAAAAATTATCTATAACAGATTTCTAAAAAGTTTGGCAATTGCTCATCTCGAGCAAATTATTTTGTCTGCACTATGATATTAACTTTTATACAACAAGTCTGCAGTAGACAACTTTGACAACATCTATACAAACATCTGAAACATCTCTTTAATTGAAAATCCATTTGTTGAATAGTGTTAAAAGCATTGTGACAAAGTGAGAAAAAGCTTAGTAAGAGCCATTTGTCAATTTGCATCAATGTTTACAAGTGTCGTCTGCTGCAGATGCATTTAAAAGCGTATACAAGTCGGAAAGTGTTAAAAGTGGTATGCTATATATGTGTCTGCATGTCGGAAAGCCGAGACTTCAAACACATTTCTTAATATGCATTTATAATCTTATCCTGTGTTAGTATAATTTAAAATTTGAGTAGAAATCATTGTGAGAACATAATGAACTACTCACTTTGAGAAATTTCTTGTAGATGGAATAGGATTTACGTGTACAATTCTTACATGATCATTGAGTATAAAAAATAGAAATCAATATTTGTAAATTTCTTTTAGTCATAACAAGGGAGAAGGGTAATGTTTTAAAATTTTTAATTAAACTTTATATTTGTGCTTGAAAAGTTTTATACTGGTAACTCTTTCCACCATGAACTTTGTTTTCCTAATGATTTCAGTGTCAAATTGTTTAACTATGTATATGCTATAAAACCATACATTTTGAAAGTATACAAAAAGTAATATCTGGAATAAAAAATTGTTTAAACATATACAGGGTTGAAAATCTTATTGGAAAAAGAGACATAACTTGCCATGGCAAAATCATGAAGTCTTCTTTTCTTTTCTCTTAAAATTTAGTCGACTGCTGCAGAAAGTCAAAATTCAAAATATTATGGCTAATTATCATCAATCGTTCTTTTTTGCAATTGTACTTGTTTATGGATAATTACCATCATAAACCAGTTTCTTTTCAAATCAGAATCAAATAATCAATATAATAATTTACAATAAAATAATTATTTTTATCAACTATGAATTGAATACGCAAGTGTTAAAAACCTTCTGTGCAGGGCCTATCGGTTCATTTAAGCAGATTGTAACATCTGGTATTAAAGATTGTCCGTGGAATGGGTCATAATTTTACAGTAACTCTGAGATATGGAAACCGACCGGGCTGAGTGAGAGTGTGTGTAAGCCTTTCCAACGAACAAAATATCCCCAGTAGATGACTTTGAAAACATCCAGGCAAAACTATCAATATATCATCATAATGAAATAAAGAATTGGATATAATTGAAAACATGTAGCAAATGGAGAAATTGCTCATTGTATATGATAAATCATTTATATGTCTTTTTCTGTTATTGTTTGCACCTGTATTCCTAGTTATCTTCAAAGTAGTCTGCTGCGGATGTGTAGAAGACTGGAAACAAATAAAGACATTTAATAACCAACTTTATTATTGCAGGAAGATGAGAATAAAGCAAAAGATGAAATCTTCGACAAAATTGATGAAGACGAGAGGAACAATTCACATCTAGAAAAGAAGGATGTCATTTTACATGTAAGGATTATATGATATACTTTCTAACAGAGACAACCAGGGTTTATTCTGGCATTTTGATGATGTAACTTACTAAACACTTAGATGTAAATGGTATGAGGTTTAATATACCGGGAGTTTATCAAGAATATTTTAAAGCTTTTTAGATAATTAACCAACAAACGAAATCAAACATATTTAATTCATAATGAACCTTTATTAAGAAACTAGTAGTATTTCAATAGTTATTTACATGTAGTTGTAATTCTGTAAATGTACAAATGGTATATCTATATGTGTACAGGTTATCAGTTTGAACTATGGGATGAAGGACGAAAATCCGATTGACAATGTGAGATTTTACAGCAAACACAAACCAAATGTGGCCTTTTCTATCAGAAGAGAACAGGTACGTTTTCAGCCAAGTATTGGTTTATAAATTAGACTTGATTGAATGGCTGTCATGATCCTATGTTTAACACTTTCCTACATCCAGATGCACTTATACATATCTGTAGAAGACGTCTTTTGACACCGTTGTGGGTAATAGAGAATTTGTTTATAAAATGCAATTCTCTTTTTGCTGTTATGTTTACAACTCTCTTAAATAATTATATCTTTATTTTTAGCAATGCGCTCGACAGAGGCAATTCCTGTATAATGCGAATTCCGAAGACTCTCATCGAAATCTAGACTGAACTCAGTCTCTTTTATTAGCGTCTTATTACAATATCGGCAATGAATTAGTCTAAATGTCTCTCCAAAGAGATGTCTTGATATTCTAAGATTGTTTGTAATGTCAGTCAAAACACATGCATTTGTGGAATATATTTGTGGAATGAATAAAATTCATTCCAGTTTACCAATCCCTGCGTACCGCCAGTTAGTTCGTCCCTAACAAAACACATTCAGTAACTGAAGAAAGAACTCCAAAAGGATGTGCCGTTAAAACATAAGAATAACTGTATTTAAATTAAATATGTATGTCTACGCTGTCAACAAATGAATTCGTGGAAATACATGTACCAACGATATCTGTGAATAGATATTAACTGGTTGAGCTATTTTAGCAACAAATCATATGTATGGAATATGTTTGATTATATAAAAGATACTCACTACATTAAAGTAGACAGGCTGTAGCAGACGTGAGCATGTGTGCTTGGCACGCTGGAGATCATGGCTCGATGAACCCCGGTCAAGGAAAACGTCCTTTGACACATGTGTCACCAACTTCTTCAATATGTTGGAATTTGAAATAAAATCAAAAGCAATGCATTAGACTAGGTTAGTTAGGTAGCTTTTAACAATGTTTTTAAATATATCACACCGAGGGTTAGGGTTAGGGTTAGGAAAATGTAGATACCACAAGATTTGATTACTGCTTATATATTATAATTGGACTCTCAACATATATATCATTGTTAGGCAGAGACATTTATGTGATTTTGATATGACATTTATATGTGATAATTGCATTAAAAATAACGGTTAAAATCCATTGTAAACCTGGAAGAGTGCTAAATCGGAACTACCCAGATAGCAAATGCATATAATAAAGTAAAGTAAATGTTGTCAAATTTTAGTATATCGATACATCCCAATACCTTGTCTACAGTATTGTTGCGTTCATCATCTCCTATATCATTGAATATATGGAAATAACAAAGTGCTATTGTAAAGCGTTCTTGTTAGACATTTAGGGGTCGGTAAATCCATGGGAGCTGTGAGCAATTAACGGCTTTGATTAGAGGTTGTCATTTGTTGTGCCTTGATGTTTTCAAAGGTCGTTTTCTTCAGATGTTCCTCATGTAAATTGTATCCCTGTCAGTTATATTCATAATATGTGTAGAATTGACAATGGTAATAGAAAGACAAACTATTTATTTAAATCGTCATTAACACTAATACAAGCAAGTCTTAGTTTACATGGTCTTCTTCGTACTTCAAAGTTAAACCTATTTTGTTTAATGGCTCTTCTATTTATAAAAAAATTGATAGGAATTCCTCTATAATAACTCTTTTTATAGGAAATATCATACAAAACACTGAAAACAGAAAGAGTGACTTCCCTACTTTGCGCGTACGTTTGCGTATATGATATCGCAAAAATGTTGTCATCATCAATCTATTGGAGCATAGACAAATTAAAATAACTAAGATAAAGCAAAAACAATTTTCTATGCAAGGTTAATTAACTTATTGAAATACAAGAAATTTATGATCAAATTTCCTATACTTCTCAGAACTAAACTATTATTAAATCATAAACCATGTATAAATAAATTTGGATATGACTGCATAATGGCTTAAGTGGTCATTATACATTGATATAAAATCAATCATATATTATACCAGTCAGACAAATTAATCTTTCATTATTGAGTCTGTTTGTGTAGTAGTTAAAGCTTTGGACGCTTGAGACAAGGGTTTGCACCAAGCTGTATTATATCAAAGACTTTAACAATGATAGAAATATCTTCCCTATCGGACTCTTATATATATGGTTGGTGCATCAACGTATGGCTCAATAAAGTCGGTAGTAAATTACTGGTGATATAACTGAAATACTATTAAACTGGCTTTAAACACAATTCAATCAAGCAGCTCTTATTGTGCAGTTGTTGTGTCTTTATTATATTTCAGGTTTCCCATATGCTCCCTGAAGTATTTACAGAGCAACAGATAAAGATTTACTGCAAAAAAGGGGATGAAAAGTCTCAATTGATGGTGAGAAAAGCTTTTACTGATTGGTGCAGTGAGAAAAACTACCCGCAGCCTAAGGTATATCACATATACTTTTTTTCGTGTAGATAGTCCTGGTATTTCGTCCAGTTAAATTATGCCTAACAACATTTAAACAAATAAGTTCAGCATTATAAATTAAACCTTTCCCTGGCACATGCATCTTAAGACACTCCGTCGCAGCATTGTGAGAAAAAGAAAACAAGCAATTTCTCTTTACGCCTGTATTCAAGTTGAGGTAGTTTATGGGAAAAACTGAGATGCTCTCATAACCCTTGCCCTCATATGATCAATCCGCAGCCGACATCTTTGAAAACATATAGAACACATATTAAAATAACTTTTTAATTGATACCGCACTTTCTGATAGAGATGAAAACATTTCGGCAAAAACAGAAAATGCTCACTTGGCATTAGCGTCGATTTATTCCAGTCTTCACCAAAACTGATCACACATTCTACAGGGACAACATCTCTGCCACGTTTGATTTCCATTACGGTCGCCTCAGATATATTTAGCTTTTCACAACCTCGACTGACTTTCGTTTTCGACCAGATATAACAATGAGTAGCCTGTATTACATGTACCATATATCATATATATCATACCTGTTTCAGTAAAATTGTAAAATTCCATTTGTAAACATCTGAAAAGGATGATCTTAGGAAACTAGTAGCCGTAATAGCCACTTCTCATTATATACTAACGGAAATTAAAAACTGTTTATGTCTTTAACTTGAATATTTTTTAAAATACCATTCTGATTATCATAAAATTAAGTACAATATGCTAATTGGCTCTCACACTTTACAGAGTCGAAAGTTTACACTTTTAAAATCATTAAACATTTGTTAAAGATTCAATCAATCGGAAAAACATCGAAAGTTTTTGTTGTGTTGGATTGTTACGATGCCA
>JAUELF010135143.1:0-25411 GCA_031471495.1 Clinocardium nuttallii | reverse complement strand
CAGTTAAATGTGTGTCTTAAAGCCTGCCGATTGAGAAACACATATTTCGCTGTTCGTTTGTTTTTGTTGGTTTTATATAGGGGTTAGAATCCTCTTCAAAACTATCTCGGTTAAAGTAAAGTGACATAACAACAATTATCCATGGTATTTAGGTAACCACTCGGTACTGGGCTTGAAAATGCGCATTGCCCGAGGATACTCTACCATGCTAGTTGAATGACTTTCTATATAGCTATCCATGTTGTTTTGGTAGCCAACCGGTAACAGGTTTGAAAATGTGCTTTGCCCTAGGATAGTCCACCATGATAGCCAAATGGCTGTATATATAGCTGTACATGGCCTTTTGGCAACTAACCGGTACCAGGCTTGGACATGTGCCTTGCCGATGGACACTCCACCATGTTAGCTAAATGGCTACACGTGTAATGTGTTTACATTTGCGTATATCTGCCCCGCGTTCAGTGGATTTTTAAGATAACTATTGGCAGCCAATACACCATTTATCGATTAAGTGTAATATAAGCTGCATTATCTATTTGTAATATCCTATTCAAATATAATGAATTGTAAAGCAGACGAATTTAAAAACACATTTAGAAAACTATTGGAAATCACTACAACATATAGAAAACATATAACAACCAGTTAAATAAACTATGGCAAAAATGTGGTCTACCTCAGATCAATATACGAATGTTTTTTTACGTACTGAATGTTGGGTTTTTTATCATCATAAGTGCTGTTGTTATCATTCACCATAACTATTCTTATCGTAAGCTTTGAACAGTGATATGTCGAGCCCCAACAGCTACGAGGTAGCGATGATTGCTGTCAATGTGTTCGAATCCCAGCTCGGCCACATTATTTCTGATCTTTTTACCAATGGGCTTAGTCTATGTGGAAAAGCAGCTAGTTGCTTGGAAATAATGTTGTGTGTTGTACTAATGTGAGAACACCAGGAAACACACAAGTAGGTGAACTGGCCGCCGTATTATGCCTGAGAAATTATTAAAAACGGCGTTAAACCCCAATCAATCAACCAATTGTACAGTGATATTGTAAACACTAATTAACGAGAGAATACTGAATACATTATTCGCTCGAACAAAATCTAGAAAAGGGTTTTTGTGAATTGTTGTATAACCAAGTACCACTAAACCCACTAACACCGACTACTTACGAACCAACAATATATACCTACATACAATAACTCACGAATACTTACGAACAAACAATGTTTACCTATGAATAACAACTCACGACCACTAACGAACGAACTATGTCTACATATATGCACCAATACCGACCACTTACGAACGAACAATGTCTACCTACATTTACAAACTAACGAACACTAAGGAACGAATAATGTCTACCTGTATACACTAACTCACGAACACTAACGAACAAAACATGTCTACCTACATACACCAACTCACGAGCACATACGAACAAACCATGTCTACTTACATTTACTAACTCGGGAACACTTACGAACGAAGAATTTATACCTACATACGCCAACTCAGGAACACTTGCGAACGAACAATGTCTACCTTTATTTAGCAAATCACTAACATTTATGAACAAACTATGTCTACCTATATACGAACGAAACATATCTATAGACAAACCCACACATACTTACGAACGTACCGTCCCCACATATATACACCAACCAACGAACACCTTTGAACATACCGAAAGAGCCGTGTCTACCTATTTACACCAATCCATGAACATTAATGAACGAACCATGTCTATCTATATACACAACCACGACGAACACTTACAAACAAACTATGTATACTTATAAACACTATCCCAAACATTAAGAGTGTACCGGCTATACTATATATACACTAACCATGAACCCTTACGAACGAACCAGGTCCATCTATACACACCAACACACGAACACGAACGAACGAACTTTTTCTACTTACATACAACAACCCCCGAACATTTAGAGTGTACCGAGTTTACCTTTATATACTAACCACGAACACTTAAGAATGTCTACCTATTTAAACCAACCCGTAAGCACTTATGAACGTATTATTGTATCTATAAATACACAACCACTAACACTTACGAACTTTGCCAAAAAGACATTCCTGTAATACTATTGTTGTAATGTATCGAGTGGTTTAAGAGGTCGTTTAAAGGTTTATTTTATATCAACGCGTTTACTGGGAAATTACCAATAATACGGATCTATTTATCCAGATACTAGTGCGTTGGTTGTGATGCCAACAATATATTCCGGAGAAGTTGGCAGGAAAAATATAACTACCATTATAAAGTGTTGTGTATGACACCGCCAACGATAGATCCCGCAGCCTTTCTCACCCAAGGTGGGCGCTCTACCACCACACAACATACGATGTCTCGTGCAAAGTTATGAGCTTCGTCTGACGTTTAGTGGTTTCATTGACTCACCGTAAAGTGATCGTTTATATTTGAACTGTATATAATTGATTTAGTCTACACTTCTAGATAGTTAACCAAAACGAAATTTTGGAATAACATACATCGCTTTAATCAGAAAATAAGAGTGATTTATATTCGTTGTATGTATCAATAATCTTAAAATGTTACCTTATCGCAATTCCTAATCACTCATAATTGCAATTAGAAAACGATAATATAAAAACTGAAGTTTGTTTACCATCCTAAAAAATGCAACCGCTGAGCCAGGGTTCAAACTTAGGATCATTGGATGAAAAGCCGACGTTGTAACGACTGACCTATCGCTGATCCACAGAGTTTCTTCATAAGCTTAAAATATAAAGATAGAACGAAACTGATATGACTTTGCACCGGCGCAGTCAAATATGTGTAGCATGGTCGAAATGTCCCCAGTGTCCCTGTATAATATGACGTGAAATGTTAATAACGACGGCGATTCCGGGATAAGTTACCAGTCCCGCAGGTCCACGTATTATGACACAGACGAGTCAGTCGTTACGCTTATCCGCATCCCAGAGGATGGAAAGCCTTAATTACCATTTACTAAAACGTTACGTCTGACCTAGCCAAGAATCCAACCAGCTACCTTTCGCACCGAAGCATACGCTCTTCCATAATCAAATGAAACCATTTAAAAGCATTAGAGAACAACGTAATAAGAGACTAAAAAAGGTATGAGGGAAAGAGTTTAAAATATCAGGTATATTAGTATTGAGAAAAGCAATAGTTTTTCAAGTTGGGCTGTATTGTATAATTTAACGAAATCAATGGTTAACATACACATTAATATTATTGTTCAAATTTGCTCCGTTATCTTTATATCTACAGTTGAAAAAATGTCAAAACATTAGCAAAGTTAATTCCTACATTTAAAAAAGTAAAAAACAAGATTACTACAATACTTAGGCAGGAAATTGAGACGTGACATTTTCTAAAAAATATAGGTTAGTCACGGTGTGTTTTACAATGCTGGCGTATCATCATTATTTATTATTATTTATGTTCTACTGTTACAACATTTAGTAAATTTGATATTTTGTTTTTTTATAATAAAAACATCAAGCTACTAACGCACCGTGTTTATCTAACATCATCCACATAAATCATAAACTGTCTTCTTTTCAACAAGAGCCCCCGGAGCTCAGTCGGTATTGACGCGGGCTGTCAATTCAGAAGTTGAGAGTTCGAATCAAATCTCGGCCTTTATTATTTCTGACGATTGAAATCAGTCACTGAGGCAAGCGCCTTACAAACCATACAAGCCATTAAAGTACTAACAGCCAGTTACTGTGTTTGATAGGATCCCTGGAGTTATGAAGAACCCTTAAACACACGAATATGTGAAATTGGCAGCAGTCATACAACAAAGGTGTTGTAAACTGTGTTAAATCCAATTTCAATCAAAATAATTTCAATCATACAAAAAACAGCAAATATATAGATAGAGACGATATAGTCCTAGTCCAAAAAATCTTGGATTGGTGTCATATCGACAGTCTACATAGCTTTTGATATGTTTGACATGGTCTGAGTAATACTAGACTAGTGTCTCATCGACACCTTTTATTACTATGGATGCGAACGATATGGAAACCACCAACGTAATAAATGATCAAATTAGATGGCAATGAATAAAGTCAATGCACAATCAATGTATTCAACATGGCAGATTACGTCTTTCGATATGATTTAACATTTTAAATGTTCGCATGCGAATGCAATACAAATTATGCAACATGTAACGTCTGTATTTGAACATTACCAACGTGTCACGCCTATCTTTCAGAAATGTAACGGTTATATAGACAAAAGTTTATGCATTAATAAGGTTTAAAAGGAGAAATATATAATGACGTCATGTACAGCAGCACATTTCGTCTCCTACATCCACCATGGTATCGTCTTAAAGCAGGCATCAATCGTAAAATGTCGAAAACCAATATTCCTGTTACAGAGTATAACAGTTATTTTATTGATCGGAATAATGGACTAAATTAAGTTAACGGTAACACCCACGATTCACAGTAACATATACATTGTACGTCAGCGTATACGAATATATAAACTATTGAATATTTAACGGTTGACGGATAATGTTATATTGATGCATGGTTTCTACACCTGTTCGTCTCGTGGACGACGAGATTGTGCACGGCCTAGGTAACGGTATTGACAACAACCATAGCTAGTTCCAGACAGTGATATCAACTTCAGTGAATACAGTGTTTTGGAATTTAACACGATTAACCATAACAAGGTGAGTTAATTCGTGGTAAATATGATTGATTACATATAATATTATTCATTATATTTAATACGTATCAAATAAGGAATTGATGAATTAAAAAAGTACATACAACCTTTTGCTAAAGCTTTGTAGAACGTGTTCGCGTAAGTTTATCAGAAACCTGAACGTACTAAATGAATTGCTTTTTTTATTTTGACATGCACGGCTTAAGATTGTCCGTTACAACATATTGGCAAATTAAATCAAATTGAATATGAAAGATACACTATGTGAATCCATCACAACGTCATGGTTTAAAATATGCAGTCTATACTAAGTATTGATGATAATAGAAATTTACAGGGAACTTAACTGAATAAACACTGTTTGATACAATTTTCTGAAGCCTAATACAGAGCTACTAGTATTTAGAAATGCCTCATTTAGATGTAAAATTATACATTTGTTTTTCGTTGGTACGGGATAATCAAGACCCATGTTGGACTTTATCAGGATAATGGTTTGGACTATGCTACCCCTTCATACTTTTGCCTAAGCTATTTAACAATTCAAACATTAACACGGATTGGTAAACAACTTTTGGCAAATCTCTTCTATAGAAGTACAAGTCCAAACCCCGTCTAGCTTTGTGAAATATGAGTTTATACATATATTATATGTTTTTTTAAATTATACACAGTAAGGCGACATGTATACATCAATCAAAAATCAAATATGCAAACATGTACTCTGCACATAAACAACGTAGACAAATTGTTTAATAGTTTCCGGTATGTAAATATTATCGAGCCGATTTAAACACATTTGAGGATCAGTTCATTACTATGATATCACAATGAAAAAACTGTATTAATGCTACTGATGTGGCAAAAATGATCTATATCAAGATAAGGGTCAAGTTTATGATAATGCGTACTGCATGAAATTAATGCATGTGAGTCTCTTCTTCAATGGTAATCCCTTGATTTACATGTTTAATATATTGTAAAGGGTCTACTATCGGTTATTATTGCATACTTTGATATTGTCCCGTTCACTTTGCATTGAGGAAAGTGGTCATGATTTCTCGATCATGACCGCTGTCAAGGAGTGATCATGACCGTAGATAAGGACGTGCGATAATTCTGCATAATTAACATGCTAGGGACTACTTTTTTATGTAAACGAACATAGCTGACCTAAATATCATTATTAAACCTCACGGTATTTTGTAACTTGTAATTCTCATATACTGGTAATGGACAATTTCTTATTCTCTCATGCTAACAGTACGTTTTTGACCAGCAAACAGTCTAAAACGCGTGTCTTAAATGTTGGTAATGTACATGCATGACGTCATTTAAAAACAAATAACGTCATCGTTATAATTCAACTTTCCAAACGGCATTTTACACGAAATGACTTCATATGTAAACAAATAGTTTGTTTGGATTTTTTTTCTAGGCTGATCTTTAAACTCTAGATATATACAAAGGACAAACATTGTCAACTAAATAGTAAACAATATGGAAGTTTGCAATAAAAAGGTTATTAACCATGTACTGTGAAATCATCGTTGGACCTCGGCAACGTCAATCCAAGAACTCGGTCCAACGATGATTACACATTACACGGTCAATAACCTATATTATTGCATACTTTGATATTGTCCCGTTCACTTTGCATTGAAGAAAGTGGTCATGCTTTTTCAATCATGACCGCTGTCAAGGATTGATGATGACCGTAGATAAGGACGTGCGAAAATTCTGCATAATTAACATGCTAGAGACTACCTTTTTATGTAAAGAAATATAACTGACCTAAATAGCATTGTTAAACTTAACGGGACTTTGTTATGTTTAATTCTCATAATTTATACTGATCATGGACAATTGTTTACTCTCTCATGCTAACAGTACGTTTTTGACCGGAAAATAGTTTAAAACGCGCGTCTTAAATATTGGTTATGCACGTGCATGACGTTATTTGAAAATGATACGTTCGCGTTATATTTCAATTTTTCCAAACGGTATTTTAAACGAAGTGGCTACATATTTAAACAAATAGTTTGTTTGGATTTTCGACGCAGATCTTTCAACTCTAGATATGAAATCAAACAAACATTGTAAACTAAATAGTTTACAATATGAAGGTATGCAATAAAAAGGTTGTTGATCCTGTACTGTGAAATCATCGTTGGACCTCGTTCTTTGGCGAACGTAGTCTCGCAAGCTCGGCCACGTCAACCCAAGAACTCGGTCCAACGATGATTTCACAGTACAGGATCAATAACCTATAGTCTCAAATTAAAAAAGAAATACAGCGATAATATTTCAACCGTCTTACCAGCTGAGGGAATTCAGTTGTTTTCCAAAGAACATATATATAATGTATAACAGTCGACACAATTATTAATACAGATGATTTAATGTTTAATATATGGGCACTTCGACATGCGGCCATGACGATACTTCAATCATTATAATCCTTGTCGAAGAAATAAATGTTGAGCAAGAAAAAGGAATGGGGATTACTGCTGAATGACGCACAAACCAGCACAACAATAGGGTGTGTTCCACTAACAAATTAAAGCTAATTATTACACGATTCTAGCAACAATTCGAAACTATGAGCAAAAGCCGACCTATGAATGGCGCTCGCGCATATTGGACAATTCTATATTACACGCATTATATTGCAATGGAAGTGTTCAGATTTACTAAACCGAAAATATATGATGTGGTTGTTAGCCGAATCCTTCAATCGAATATCATTTTTAACTGAATTAGATTCTTATTGTAGAAGCGCGTGTTGCAATTTGTACTGCAATATTTCTACATAATTACTGCATGCTGTGTCGCGCCAGTACAATAATCAGGGATTTTCGTGATCTAAAGCCAGGAGATCATACAGAAACGCATTTAAATGGATGGTTGCCTTTCCTAAAACATCACTCAATCGTTGAAAGTATTGTAAGAACAAGGGATAAATCTGAAGCAACAGTTAATGTATATCACATCCTGGATGTGATCATTCTTGTCCGTCTTGTTGAGAGCCAGACATTGCTAAAGTACGTCCATTTTGTGTAAACATAGCTATCGCAATCGGAAATCTGTTCATATAAATATTTTAACACGTTATGGACACACATGTGTTCATTAGTGTTCTTGTCGTTGCGAGTAAGACATTAACAACATGTTCTGGATGATGTGTCCATTGTGTCGCTCCACGTCGTCCTAGACATGGTGATACAACTCGAACGAAAATTAATGCTAGTGACAGACCAATAAACAACACAAACGATGTTACATTTCAAAGGGCTTTGTCCAATATCAATAGAAAAATACCTTATTTATGTCTAAGCCTCATACCTCGAAAAGTTATACGATAGAACAGAGGCTAAGCTCTTATTCACAGACCTCAAAAAGTGCATCGACAAAACATGGCCAATGCTCTGAATCTCTGTCAATTGAAAAGGTAACTAGTTTACAATCAGCTAGGCTTTTTTTGTACATGTTCTATATCTTTATGACGAACACTCAAGCTTGTGTTTACATGATAACCGCAATCTTCCTGTTACGAGTCTGTTCGTCTTTACAATTCGTTTAAGTTGACAACATCTTTACTAACTATGATCTTATTTTCCGTTGATCCTCACATTTTATATTACTCGCATTCATTTAATCCATTTCCGGTTAAATTACGCATCTAAATATGATTAGACCAACATATATAGATACAAATTAATCACAATTACCTTATCAACGGATCAAATCATACCCATCCTATATATGTTTACAAGAAAAGACAACCAATTATTACACCATCATGTATGGCATCACTTCTGAGTAGGGTAAGCAACTCTAACAATCCATAATATCGCTAATCCAATATGACTGCCATAATTACATGTATATTAACCAATTATTTTTGGATCGGATCGTTATATGATTCTTTATGATCCGCTGTGGCCGACTGGTTGGAGAAGCGGAGTTGATACCAGATGTCATTGAGCAATACACGTTTCCAACATACAATTAGTAAATGCAGCAGACGGCCTTGAAAATATCTTTGCAAAATAGATAGAATATCTCTATACTTAAAAATATTATAATCGAATTAACTTTATCTAATTGTGGCAAAAGTTTACATTAACAATTTATACATTCGTCACAATGTTTGAAAAAGTCGTCGGCTCCATGTTGGAAAATGAGGTGTTAACTTCAAATCGAAAAACGTAGAATGGCAAATGATAAAGGGTCAGCAATGGACAAAACTTATTACTCATAATATTAAGTCCGTTTTCCAGTTATGGATTGTTTATCGTAACCGAACCATGTGACATCCTAAATTCCATGGGAAAAGATAACAATTAGCATTTCAGAACAGTCTGTGCATATGTTCGATCTTATCACTATCTACACACGTTGGCGGAAGCTATTAACACGCTTGTTTTATCACACTGTGAATAACGTAAATATACGTAGACAGTGCAATGAATAGGCTGATGATCAGACTGTGCGAATGAATATGCTGATCATCAGACTGTGCGAATGAATAGGCTGATCATCAGACTGTGCTGATAAATAGGTTGACATGGATCTATACTGATTAGACACAGCATTTGGCAGTATGGGACTTGGTGCAATTCACTACAAATCGGTTGACTGGGGCATAGTAGCTCATGCTCTTTCATGGCGGTCATGATATAGTGCATTTTGGCAAAGACTTTTTACCTAGGGATCATAATTTGTTTTTGTTTGCTTAATGTTATACGCTGCTTTAAGCAATGTTTTTAGCTATATCACGGCATTTCCTGTGTTAGTTACTTCTACTAATGGTCCATTAATTGTATCCAGCCAGCAGTGGTTCAATCGAAATGCTAATACTGGGCACCAATAGAAACAACCATTATTAGTATTGTTTAAGTCTTGCTATGACCCGGTCGAGGATCGAACACTGGACCTCCCAACCCGGACGCTCTACCTCTACACCACCGATATGGTCCCTAGGGATTGTGAATATATAGTTGTTGTCGCCGTGATAAAAATAAAGAAATGTTGAAAACGGCGTTAAAGTCAAAGAAAGTAAGTCATGCATTTTCGGGATTCGGTAATAATGATTCGCTGACTAAATTGCTCACTTGCATTCTCTCACCTGTACTTTGCACAGCAGTCTTTACCAGCAACTCGCAGCATTCCAACGGATCGTTAACCCATTTGTAGCAGATGAGAGTGATTGACATATTGTCTGCTGACAAACGTCGGAAAGAATGTTGGTCGATCTGGGGATCGAATAAATAACCATAGGAGGTTCATTTCGAGACGATACCGACTGAACAGCCGGGGTTTCGGCTCGGCTTTTATCAACACACAATGACAACTATTTACAAACGATTTTAACAGACTGCCTATTGAATCAGAGTACTGAAGGTAACGGTAATAAATTGTTTTTAAACGTGTTTGTATAGTATTGTTAAATGATCGTTGGTACCCAAATAAATTAAATTGGGAAACTCTTTTCAACATACAACAACTCTGTAGTTGATTTCAAAGCATATATCATCTTAGTACAGACACAACTATATAAATGAAAATACAACAAGTGAATACAAGTTTTAGCCATTGTGGTAAATAGAGCTCATCATGATTAATTTTTCTAAACTATAAGTGCGAAAAGGCAAGTTTTTTACGTCAGTCGTTCGCCATGAGATAACTGAAATAGCATTGATTATACCCCCGTCAGACCCGGGTGGAGTCCTAACAGCGCTGTTACGGCGACGGAAAATGGGCAAGGTCGCCATAATCATGGTATAAATGTGGTGGAAACGCCAGACATCGTGCTGTGGTCGGTGATCTGACCTAGAACGCGGTTGGATCGCGAAGGTCATTAGACAAACTTCGTTACATTTCCATGAACGTAGTACACGCGCAGAACAAGCGTGACAAAGACGCGGAAAAATTGGTTACATTTGCAACTGAGACCCTCTCGTGTCTGCCACGACTTCACCACGCGTTCGAAGTCCTTATTGCGTTGTAAGGGCGATGTTACGATTTTACTACTGTGGCGCGATTGCATCACGTCCCCCATGGGGCTCCAAGTGCGCCTATGATGCTCTTATGAGGTTCCCTCTGCCTCTCAAGTTGTTTCTACGCTCCTATGACGACCATATACGACCTGCTATAAAAACAAATTTACCTTTTATTCTTGCGGTTTTTGTGTAAATTGTATATAAAGAGCCAAAGAAATTGTGCATAATGAAGGAAATGGCTTATCGCTAGTAAGCCTACTTCGATTATCATTGAAGCCACGTCACACTAAAATCGACCTACGGAGGTTTTAGAAATTACCCTTATCCATCAAGATACCTGCCGCATATGTTGGTATGCCTGACACTATATGTTCATGGTATGTGTAGGTTATTCCAGACTGTATCTAAAGTAGACTCCACGAACATATCGAGACTAAAAGTACATCCACATTGTGTATAAAGTCGCATCGAACTGGATAAAGGTTTAATTTAAAATAAGATTCAATTACTAAATGTTTAGCTGACTTTTGATCATCACGTTTCGTAATATAATTCATTATTGAATGAGAAAGACATGGCTGACCTCCTCGGTGCTCAGTGGAAAGGGGATTTAACTCCTATGATGCATCGGTGTCAGGACAAACTATACCGGTAGTACTGGTAAACTAACCAGGAAGTGCCGTGATTCAACTCTAAGTACTATTGAAATTGGCGAAAATAACATTCAAAGAAATAAGCAAAAAATCAGGAGAAATTACTAAATTACGATCGGGTAAAATTCAAATGAGACTTTGCGGAGGCGCAGACTGGCCTGAAAAGTCAAGAATGTCGTTTTTTGTATGATGTGGTCATTCTTAATTTATTGCACGCATACATATATCCATTCATTATCTGTAATACTATATTCCGCCTGTTTCCTTATTTAGTCACATTCAGGTGCATCTATAGGAAAATATCGTTTCTGTTGTTCTTGCTGAGTTTCAGCACAGAACATCACAAAGACTCTTCAAAACGCTCGAAATTCGGGGAATCAACATTAAATAAAAGACAAACCAAACTGATTTCAGGTGAGGCCGCCCGGTACGAGCTGTCTCGTCTGAATCTGTTTCAATTGCAAACACCTCAATATTGCCATTGTCGTTGAAATAGTAAGTTCCTCAATGAATATATACATATGATGTATGATGACAAATTCTTCTTTCGCCGAAATGTTTTCAAATGTCATCTGCTGCAGCTGCGTCAAAATGCGACTGAATGTGTGAAAATACTAAGATAGTTACACAACACAACAACACAATTGACCCACAAAGGATGTTCCAGTTTACACTTGCTTGTAATACGTTCCCACTAATAGAAGCTGTATCACGCTTGGACAGCAGACGACCTTTGAAACCATTGAGCCAAATGAAAAAGATTATCACAATTATCGATTTCTCATTTTGCCACAATGTTTTCAATTCTGTTCATTAATTATACTTGCATTTATAGAAACTGTCCATGTTTCCAAGGTATGTTGGAAAGGGTTACACGATAGACTCGTCTTTGAAGAAAGCCCTGATAACTTTAATTGATATCGCTTTGTCCTTCAAATCCATATATAGGTCAACACATAACTGATGCACGCGTCTGCCATGAGTCTCCATACAGCGAAGTTGACCTTTCCATCGGCGAAGATCAGCATTTGCATTTGTCAAGTCAGGTCAGGATAAATTCGTGTTGCTTTCATGCCGTTCAACACAATTCAAGAAGCAAATGTAAAATCGAAATCAACACACTGGCACAAAATTGTAGGACGTAAGACTATACTAGCTGCTATTATATCGTATCCGCGGAGAAAGAATCAGAGCGTCCGCCTTGGGAGAAGTTGATCAAGGCAATTAGGTCTCTCATTTGCGCCATGGGTTGAAGATATATATCTAGCATTACGCCTCATGCGTCGGTATGGATAATTTTCTCAGGAAACGCCATGATATAACATATACATTGTTGAAAGTGTCATTAACATAATTAAAAACAGCGGTGTTGATAATAAACTTCACCAATGTGAAATGACCGATTTCCCAAGGTCAATGTTCTAATTAAGTAAAGTGACGTGCATTATCTGTAATTAACCCTTTCCCACATAAAACAAGTCAACAGCATACGACCTGAACTCACCTGGCCAAAACTCTATGGTAAATCTCAATATATAAAAGTTAGATTTAAGAATCGACTTATTACAGTGCTTTTCAAAATGGGAATTTTAGGAAGAAGTTTGGAATTATAACCATAAGTCACCACAACTGAATCTTGCTTTTAACACTTTCTCATCTTCAAACAAATTTTCACACATCTGCAGCAGACGACGTTTAAAAATACGGTGAAAAATGGGGGGCACTATTCAAAACGAGCAATTTCCCCTGTTGCCACACTGCTTTCAACTCGATTATATTAGCATACATTCATTAATTAAGAAACACTATATTTGTTCTACAACTTTACAAAGACACCTAGCTGCATATCTCTTTTATGTGGGAAAGGGTTAAGACGATGTATGCGACTTCTCAAACATCCCAGATATCATCAATTGATAACGCTTTGTCTTTCAAATCCGCACACAGGTTACATATTGACTGATAAAAACAAACTATTTCAAAACGAGTCTTCATGTAGGTAGATGACCATTCCTGACGAGTAAAACTCTAAGTTGTCTAAGTACATATTAAATAAGGGAAGACATGACTGACCTCCTTGATGCTCAGTGGAACAGGTATATCATCCCTCTGATGCATCTCTCTTGGATGATGGAAGCAATGGCTAACCTCTTTGGTTCTCAGTGGAACAGGTATATCATTCCTCTGATGCATCTCTCTTAAATAAGGGAAGCAATGGCTGACCTCCTTGGTGCTCAGTGGAACAGATATATCATTCCTCTGATGCATCTCTCTTAAATAAGGGAAGCAATGGCTGACCTCCTTGGTGCTCAGTGGAACGGTATATCGTTCTTCTGATGCATCTCCCTTAAATAAGGGAAGCAATGGCTGACCACTTTGGTGCTCAGTGGAACGGTATATCGTTCTTCTGATGCATCTCTCTTGGATGAGGGAAGCAATGGCTGACCTCCTTGGTGCTCAGTGGAACAGGAATATGCATCGGTGTCAGTATAAACAATACCGGTAGTACTGGTAACTGACCAGGAAGTGGCGTGATTCAACTCAACCACTAATGAAATCGGCGAAAATACAGTCAAAGAAAACAACAAAATATCAGAAGATATAACTTAATTACGATCAGGGAAATTCAATAAGATTTCGCGCAGGCGCAGACTGGTCTGTAATGTCACGAAGGTCGGTGTTTGTGTGACGCGGTCATTCTGAAATATTTGCACGCAAACTCATTCATTATCTGTAATACTTTATTCCGCCTGTTACCTAATTCAGTCACATTAAAGCGCATATGTAGGAAATATGGCCCGTTTGAGATATCTCACCTGAATCCGTTTCATTTACAAAAACCTGAATATTGCCATCGGCGTTGAAATTGTACAGTTCCTCAATATGATACATATGATACACATTCTTCTTTAGCCACAATGTTTTGAAATGTCGTCTGCTTCAGATGCGTCAGCATACGACTGCATGTGGAAACATGCTAAGATCTGTACACAAGAGACAACAATATAATTGACCTCAAAATGATGTTTATACTTCCTGTTAACAATTTTCCCACTAAAAGACGCTCTCTGATACTTAGGCAGCAGACGTCCTTTGATCACATTGCGGCAAATATACAAATTTACCTGAGTTATCGATTTCTCATTTTGCAACAATGTTTTAATTGTGTTCATTTATTATACTTGCATTATAGAAATGTTCCATATGTTCAAGGTTGTCTGCTCATATTTGATGTATGTGGCAAAAGGTTATACGATAGACTGGACTTCGCAGAAAGCCCTGATAAATTGATATCGCTATGTCCTTCAAATCCATATATAGGTAAACAAGCAATGATAATTGATATCCCCCGCTTAGCAAGTCCGCCAAATGTAACGATCCAACAAGGCATTGGGCCTTGTTACGAAGTTTGAAGAAAATTATGTTCACATTTGGGGCAGTTATTGCACGGAAACAGCAACAAACGACATTTTTTGTTAATTAAGGGCCATAACTCCACCGAAAGTGATCGAACATGGCCTAGCTCTTAAGGTATTTAACCTAGTTACCAAGTTTGAAAAAATACCGGTTCACATTTGTGGCAGTTATTGCACGGAAACAGCAACACACGACACTTTTTGTTAATTAAGGGGCCATAACTTAATGGGCTGGGATTTAGGAGCACGCACCCCCTCTTATCTCTATCTCCCATCCGGACGACAAACCCAAAATAATAACCCCTTACATTTTCGAATATAACTGATGCACGCGTTTGACATGAGTCACCATGCAGCGAAGTTAACCTCCTTACAATTTCCCTCGGCAAGTATCAGCATTTGCATTAGTCAAGTCAGATCAGGATACTTACTTTTCGCTTTCAAGCCAATTGATACAATTCAAATTTATGTATTATTGAGTTCCATAAACTGGCACAAAATGGTAGGACGCAGGACTATACTAGCTGATATAAAGTCGTATTCGCGGTGTAGTAGTAAGAGTATGCGCCTCGGCAGTAGGTGATAAAGGTAATTTATTCCCTCATTTGTGCTTTCGGTTGAGGATATATATATCATGACGCTTTATGCATCGGTATGGTAATTTACTCAGGAAACGCTGTGATATAACATACATGTATATATTGTTGAAAGTGTCATAAACATCATTCAAAACAAAGTTGTTGAAAATTAAACTCCAAAATATGACCGATATCCCAATGTCGATGTTCTAATTAAGTTTAGAAACGTGCATTATCTGTAATTAACCCGTGTCCACATCAAACAAATCAACAGCATTCGACTTGAAATCATCTGGACTCATCTGCCCAAAACTAAAGAAAATGTCTTTATATGAAAGTTAAGTTTACGAATCGAAGAGAAATTATTCACTATGAGCAATTTCTCATTTTGTTACAACGTACGTAAAGGTTTAACATGTTATCTCTGGCACATACTCTAGTACAGACGAGTTTAACCCTTTCCCACAACAAATCAGATGAATCTGATATATATATATATAGGCAAAACATATTTTCAAATGAAAGTTGTATTATTGAATAGAGCTGAAAACATTGTGGTAAAAAGAGAAATTGCTCATCTTAATATTTTTTCCTTGACATCATGTTTCAAAAGTCGTCTGTTGCAGGTGCGTCAAACTTCGTCTATGGTAGAACAAGGTTAAATGCTTTTGCAGCAAATACTCTAAAGTAGACTTAAGTACAGAAGCAACCGTCTTCTGATATAATGTTATTACTCAAGTCCTAGTATTTGCAACGCCGAAGATATAATTGCTCTTTAACAAACATTTGGTTTTGGAGGAAGTTTGAAGACGAACATTGCAATGTTAAACATTAGTCAAAACAATAATATATACTTCCTTTAACACGTTCGCACTTTCAGACGCATTTTCACTCAGCTGCAGCAGACGCCTTTTGAAAATATTGTAACAAATTGAGACATTGTGCATAACGAGCATTTTCGGCTGGTGCCACATTGAGTTCAACTCTATTCAATTACCATACATTCAGTTTTAGGGAAAGACAATATTGTGTCTACAACTTTACATAGACATTTAGAAGTATATATATCTCTTGTATACAGGGAAAGGGTTAAGACGATGTATGCCACTTCTCAAACTATTTCAAATCGAGTCTCCATGCAGGTAGATGGGCATTCCAGTCGGTGAAATCAGAATATTTTATTGGATGACTTGTAAGTTCTAGCCGACAGGATGAGATACTTTTTCTACCACATAATCGTTACAAAACAGAAGACATGTCCAATACATACGAGAACTATAAACAAACAGCTACACAATTAATAAACGGTTTTTTCGGGGTAACTACGCACCTACACTTAGGTAGCCCCGCCGAAACAAATAGTTCTAAACGGATTAATTATGACGTCAAACAGATGATAAGGGACTGAAAATAATGGCGGGTTAATTCACTGAGCGTACTGGTGGGAGGTGGAAAGTCAACCTATGAGATGAAAATTCAGTGACGTATATTCTTTTATTTGCTTTCAGTATCAGGTTAACTGTATCCTTTATGAGCGTGTGTATACAATGAAGGACTATTTTATGTTAAAGGATGCATCAAAGTTGGTACACTTCAGCTTAGGCTTCCAATCTGATTTTGTTTTGTTAAGACTGCGAACAGAGTCAACTATGTGCGCCTGTGGTGTCACTTCACTGTTTATTTGTTTAGGACAATGATGCAACAGAATCCCTTATCGCGCGACCTTGATATATTGTAATCAGTCCAGTTATAAATTAAATGCATTCACTGTAAGTCATACATTATCTGTAAGATTGAAGCCCTGTTACAATTTGCCTGTGATGCATCTGCATCAGGTTGCTATGAATAATCTAGTTTAGGATGCATTGGGGAAGGAAGGTGAGGCGAACAACGATAATAGAATATAAACAGACGAAAAAGGCGACAAATTAAAACATTGTGACAAAATGAGAAACTGGCAATAGGGAATAGGCATTTTCGCTTGTTGCAAAGATGTTTTCAAAGTCGTGTGCTGGAGATGTGTTGTATGTGGGAAAATGTCAAACCATTTACAGTTTTTCTGTCCAAAACTCCAGACTAATCTTGAGGTCTTTTTATGAAAGAAGAAAAATATAATTGAGCAGTGGTTTTCATAAGCAAATGTTTTGCCATTTACGACCAGTTTAGATCCATACCAATCTTCAAATCAAAAACTGTATCTTGATCAATAGATTGATGAATCCAATTTCCAAGACAGCATCTTCTATTTGTCAAACATACCAAACACAGTTTAACAATATAAACACAAGAGACAAATATATGTATATGCAAGATGTTGGTGTCAATACATAGTGGGCTCAAAAAGCTTCTTCTCATTGCTATCTTTTAGCAGTGTTGGGCAGTAATATATGTATCTACACATGAGTAATAACTATTCTGAGGTTAGATTTCATGGATCACCGCTGATCTATTCATGTTTAACTAATAATTACGATCCTAGAGCACCACTCATCAACACTATTAATAATAACGCTAAGGTATTTGGTCCCGTTTCGTAGAACAATCTGATAAATGAACTCATTGAGGACTCTTTCCCATATACGGCCGCTTGCTGACGATACTAGTGAAGGCGACCTTTAACAATAGTGTGGAAATGGAAAAAAAAAAGAGCAATATCACCTGTTGTCCCAATATTTTCAAACCTATTTCATATTTTTTCTAGAAAATAAAATGTTTTCACACTTTTGCTTAAACGTGTTCACAGTCATCGGATGCAGATTTGTTGAATGTGAGAAAGGTATAAGGTTATCATATGACTTATACCGAATGCTTTATATTGGGTAAAGTGGAGATTGCGGTCCAAATATATGCGGGACACTTGGGAAGAGGTATGTTGGTTCTTATTTACCTAGGAATAATTAGATGTATACGATTTTCTGTTAGGATTTAGTTTGCAAATAACTAAAATATATGTAAATCCATTCGGTATTTTTCCGATGCGAGCGATTATCCCTTTACAACAATGATTATGTTACAATCAATTAATTGTAAAAGTTCATCCCTTTTTTTATAACAGTTTAACAAAACATTCTTATCAGGAAACACTCACATGCAGCACGCGCGCCCACACACACAAATACACACACACGTGTCAAGTTATTTTTTAATATTTTCTAGATGCATCAATTGCCAAAAAGCTACAACAATTTTTCCGTTAGTTTTCCCGCGTCTGTACCATAATACGGTGAGAGTCAATTAAACTTCGTTAGCATCTGGCGAGTTTCGGTCTTAATACATCTACATCGGTGAGGACTCGTTTCGACAAAGCATTCACCGTACGTTAATCTAAATTGCTTATTCTTGACCTCTAGAAGTTGTACTTGTACGTTAATATAATTGGACATTCACCTCATCATTGAATTCATTTTCGTGTTCATACACATGCATTTATTACATGACTAGGCTGCTAGTTCCCTATCGGTTTGAAGGAGGTAGATAATTGATTACTGAAAATATTTCTAATCGATTTTTTACTTTCTTCGTTTATAGTTTTATTTTAATACGAAATAAGCTTCCTAACATGTCGGTTTATGATCGTGATCAGATAGGTGTGTGTTACCTACTTTACCTATGATCGTGATCAGATAGGTGTGTGTTACCTACTTTACCTATGAAATTCTCTTGTTTTTCGTGTCATAAAGGCCGTCTTCTTTTTATGTTCAATACGTTCTTCACAATATGTGGAATCATATATGAGTGTACATGGATGACATATCAGTGTGTCATTCAGTTACAAGTTTATTACATTGATCACATATTGCTGTTGTACATACTTTACGGATGTTAGTTCTCTTATATTTCATTCCGTGACAAGTCATGTGATATTTCACTATATATGTATTTGTAATTATAAATGATTGTAAATGGATGATACTTAAATATATAAAGAGGTTTAATATAAATGTACCAAATATATCGTATTTTTTTCATGTAAATTAATAGGTCAAATAGAAGCATGTCAAACAACATGGCGCGTTATAACAGAATCAATGCCAATAATGAGGAATACCCTATTGCTGTTATCGAAATAGGAAATGTAAGTTGTAAGTGTTCACTCAAAGAATATCCAGTATTTGGCAAATATACCACGTTAATAAGAATATCGGTCATCGTGACTTTATGTTAAGCTGTAAACGTGTCGAGGGATGGGATCGAGTATTCAAGACAAGACCATTTGATGAACACATACAACACATGTTGATTTGAGTAAACGATTACCCGAGTACTAATATCGATACTCGTTCACATCCCTACTTAAAACAGATCGGTACTTGTCTTAGAACTGGTTTGCATCCCCTGCCCGTCTAGTCATACACGAGTATTAGAGAACTACCCATAACCTGCAGCATACCACTCAGAAATCATCATGTAAAAAATAGAGAAATAGCTCTACAAATGAGAGTATTAAAATTGAAAAGAGTTGAAAACATTTATAATATTCCTAGAAACTATGTGAGCTTCACATAGGTTAGCGACGTCATTCATGACGGGAGTTTACATTGATAATATAGTCCTGAAATATCTGAAATAATGCGTGTTGTTTTGGCGCGTCCTTCCGTTCTGGAGTATTGATGTTATGCTGCATTGCTTGCGATAATATTCGTTATGAATAAAATATAAATGTGCGTTTTAGTACGGTCGAAAAAAGCAATTATACATGATAAAATGTCTTCATGCAGCTTTCAATCACGTCAGGGGTCGACGAGTATTTTGCAAATTAAATCCATGCTATGCAGGTTCAACAACAAGGTTTAAACCCCCATTTCGGCCATTCATTTTGTTCGATGAATGACAAAGTCATTATGTCAATAATGGCCGTTCGTCTTTCACCATCAGAATAACAGAATATCTATGAAAGAAAGAGGAGAAATGTCTGTGAAAACCGTTCAAGTCAGTAGGCAACCACTCGACGTTGCGATATAATTGAATCACTATTGAAAGCGGTTATGATTTCCGATAAACCAAAAATACTTCAAAATGGTTAAGAACGATGTGAATTATAGAAAATGTTAAATACATTATTGATTCAAGTTTTTTCTAATAATTATAATAATAGTAAAGGTTTAAATGTTCAGTTTCGTGACAATTTAAATTTGGATTTGTTTGTGTTGGTCGAAATTTAACAGACATATTGCTGAAAACGGCGTTAAACACTAATGAAGCCAAAGGATCTTTAAGCGGTTGATAACAATGAAACTAAACTAAAATCATACACAAAACTGATGCAAATTCAATTATGTCTTCCATATCTTTCAAATGCCTATGATGTGAACATTTTAAGTTTTATAATGTGACTTGCATTAGGGATCTGGCCAATATTAATAAATTAACATCATTCTTACAGGTGCAAGATTTCACGGAACGTATAGGGGAAAACCCTTTACTTAATGACAAGGTATTTACATATACGTCTTAACATTTTATTAGAGTTATTATAGTTTATGTATGACATGGTAACTTGTAGTAGTGGAAACGCTTTGAATCATTGATTTTATCTTTATTAGCAATAAATAAAAATATATCGAACCATTTTAGTGTGACGAATGCAATAATGTGACGACAGTTAAAAGTAAACATTTCATAGGTAACAAAAGTATCGGACGAACTTCTTTTAGGTTTAGTAACTTGTTTGACGACCACTAGCATTGATAACAGCTTGACGTCATTTCTTAATGCTGTCTTTAAGCCCTCAGGTGTTCAGCTGTAGGTTCCCAGCCATTCCTGAAGTAGTTCTCTGCGTGGCATGAGGTCATTGTCTGATGTAATTGTCGTACGGATATTGATTCCTAAAGTTTGTCCTCGACATACACTATCGGATTCAGATAAAAGTATCGACCGGACAAGTAATTTTCTGTCCAGGTATTCGTTGGTTACACATGTCCTATCTACATGGACAATGGACATGACATCTTGGGCAATAGCACTTACAAAATGTCAAACATAACGATCCAGCATTTCATGTACGTACCTTACAGCCGTAAGGTCGCCATTCTGAATTACACTGATGCGCGATGCCCGCCTTAAATATTACTGAGCATTCGCCGTTATGATAATCTTCAGTTGTATAGGCAGGCAATGATTTCCATTAACCAGACTCTCGCCCGCAACTCTGTAAAATAAACATAGACACTGGGACAGAAGGTACATATGTCCGATCGTGAAGGGTACATGTGACAATATCCCTAGCAAATTATATACGCTACATAGTGTGATGTGACTTTCATCATTTGTCCAGTTATATCACGTTGTCAAATTAAACGAACCATGTTCCATGTCGTATAAGGACCAAACTGAGCTGAATATATTTGAGAAAACGTGTAAAATATCGCAACCAAATACATTTGTGTAAGCCGAATTCATCCATGTTTCAGCCAACACACATCCGAGTGCTCGGTTTGTTAGTTAATATTAAAAAGCATTGCTGTTCTGGAAATGCTTTTTTTATGATATTTTAATACAGATGCACTGCGTGGTATGTTGCAACAGTTCAAGAATCAGGGACTTTGACGATCTCAAACCAGGCGACCATATAGAAAGACCTCTATGTGGATTGTTCCCTTTCTGCAAGCATCACGCTATAGTGGAAACTGTTGAAATAACAGATGCGGCAGGTGATAAATCCCAAGCGAAAGTTAACGTAATTGACGTGTCACGTCGAGGTTCCAATTTCCAGATCGAACATTGAATTTGGCTAAAGAAAGGAAATTGGGATTCAACAGAGGAAACTTTGTTTAGAACTTATTTCTTCGTAATTGTGAGCATTTCGCTGTTTCTATTGTTAATGGTTCTGATTTAGATCAGGCAACTTCTATACAAGCAGCTAGGGCTTTTTGGTACATTTTCCATAGCATTATGACAATATTTCAAGTGATTGTTTACATGATGAACTTCATGATATATGCCAGGTTTGTGAAAGAAAATCAAAATTATAACCATTGTTTTTTCAGTTTAAAAGCACATGCATTGAAAAAGTGTTATAGAGATTCTTCATCAAACAGGGGCTTTCATACGATATGTGATTGGATCGCCCTTTCATGTGTCATTTTAGTTTATATTGTTGGCTATCGTATCCTCCTCTGGGTTCAAAAAGAAAAGAGACAACTACATGTTTGTAGGCAATGCATATTATCGGCTCGTATAGTTTATCTTACAAAGATCATTTTCATATTTGTTATAGAAATAGTTAATATCTTTTTCGAGGAAATATGGTATGAAGTCATAGATTCGAGGGAAAACAAAGCTTGTTTGAACGTCACCTGTACGATTATTTTTATAGCAATCTTGGAACTATTGATTCTGTATTTTATCGTCCCGAACTTGGTTGCAAAATGCATTGTACGTCATATAAGGAGGTGTTGCTATGATCCAGACAACAAAAGCAAAATATGTTGTTGTCCTACGTGTTCCAACTGTTTGGAAAGGAACAGGGGTTGTATAAACTGTCTATGTTCAATTGTTGAATGTATATGTACCAATAATCCTTGCTGTTGTCCGTGTTCTTTCGATCCAGACGACTTTATATACGTTAGACATGTTGGATAACACAGAATATTGGAATCCGATTTAAGGGATTGTGTCATTATTTGAGTACTATAAACTAAGTAGATAAAGCACTTATAATAGTTTGGCGATATGAATTGAATTGCATTCTTATTTCTGAAGTTTCGTTTGTGATAGTCACAGTAATATATTTCTAGACCGATATACCCCTGTGTCTTATTTTTTAGTCTTGTTTTAGTGTGTGTTATATCGCTTTCAACAGTCCAATCACAAAGCTTCCTGGTTAGGTAACCAGTATTGCTCGTTACCTTTTGAATTTATCCAGACACTAGCGGCGAGTCAATTGTTATGATATGCCCACACTGCTTAGAGCCAGGAAAGGCAATGATCGGAGTAGTAGGTTTTAAATTATTAGCATATATTAAGTAGACTTGAGAAGTGAGGTTAATCTATATGCGTGTTTGAATGGATTTTAGTTTGCATGTGAAACGAGTGTTAAATCCAAAAGAGATTTGATAGGTAAGATTAAGCTATCGTCGTTTTCAGAAAGGGGTCCAGTTAAATTTCTTGTTGGAAAAGTAGTGAGTGAAATATTGAAGTTTCTTGAATATATTTGATTAACAATGTTAAACGTTTGACGTTTTTAAGTGGAATTTTAATAACAGGGATTATACTGTGTTATTTGGTATTATTAAAACGGCTTCTATATTTAGGCTCAAAGAATTGGCGTGTTTAGAAGATTACAAAATCTATAGACTATTGACGTTTCTTATTGGGAAATCGGTAGGAATGTTAAACTATTGGCAATGCGTTAAGGGATTTGATATAGATATATTTCGTGAGGGGGTTTGCAATAGGCAGAGTGCACGATTTGTGTCTATTGAATAGACTGGAGTATTGTGGATCATATGAAGTGTTTGTCTTGAAAAGAGTTTATACGTGAAATTAGATGATGGGCCCTTCTACGGGGGATGTCAGTAGCAATCTGTTAAACTAATGGGAAGGCTGTATAGGATTGGAAATAGCAATATTAAGTTGTTGACATGTCATGAGGGCATGTTTGTGGTAGGCATATTTCACTGGCGTTGTCTATTGAATGAACTGGAGTAGTGTGGTTCATACGACTTGTCTGTCTTGAAGAGAGTTGATAAGTGAAGATATATGAACGACCTTCCTACGGGGGCTATCGGAAACAATGTCAAACTATTGGCATGGCTTGAAGGAGTTGGACAAAGAGAGATTCGATCGGGGTTTCTTTGGCGTTTTAAAAATGGATTTGAAATAAGGCGACAAGACTGTTATTTTGAATTTAAGGGACTTGAGTATTGAGGTTCAAACAAGTGGCATTATTAGAGTATCTAGGCCATAGAAAACCTAACAATATCCTTCTACAGAGCAGTGTTAACCATCATCATTTTACCCGTGTTTCCATTGTCTTAGATATATCATTGAAACTATTTACATGACAGCTTTGATGAAAACAATGCAATACAAGAATGGACGTGACGTACATGTATATATATATATCAATTGAAAAAAGTTACCTACTTGGGGAAAGCTAATTTAATATCATTAGAATAAACACAGTTGTGGTTATGGGTTATAAAAGGAAGTGTGAAAAGTGATAATCCCTTTGTAGAAACACACCAGAACATATATAATGCATTCAGTCAGTGATACCAGCATTTCCCATGTTTATCGATCGGTCTTTTCGAGCGTTGTCAATTGTGTGGGAGGCCAACTACCGGCTTTAATCGGGGATAATATCAAAGTGAATTTGTACAGGTAAATTAAAGTTTTCGACATGTCATTTGCGTTTACACAAAGCATTATTCATTGGTACCTATCTTGACATTATCCTGACATGTATATGACGCAGAAATAGGTAGAAATACGTGTTTGCATATCTTTTAGCAATAGTTTAGGGTTCATGTTTAGAACTGGTCATGTTAAACAAATGTCGCAGTAGTTATAACTATCCCCTAAGTTTAGAGCAATAAGAAGAGAATCCATCACAATGATTTAAAGTAGTTTAGCGTTACCTGTTCATGGTCTCAGCACTCGTCCCCCGCCCCCGATGCTCCATTGAATTATGTTTATTTTTATTGTGTTAAAGGAATTAGTGTTGACACTTTGACCGCGCTGTATGTATGTCAGTCCATCAATACTGCATATATTGTTTTCTCATGTATAGTGAATTATGTCTGCCTTGCGTTCGTTGTAATGTTATGCAAGCAAGCGGTAGCCACTCCATTAATCATATTACACTTTTTGTATTCCTGGTACGAACAGTAAGAAACCATGAGCTATCAAACAGTTAGTTTAAACATATTTATTGAGAAATATTTGCACATGGGTATATATATGTAATACATGTCATGTACATAGGATTGGAAAACAGGTGTCATATACACTTATACAAATTCCTTTCCACAGATAATATTCAAAATTACATGGCGTATTGATAGTGATTTTACGTGATATATGATAAATAT
>JAUELF010135034.1:0-15173 GCA_031471495.1 Clinocardium nuttallii | reverse complement strand
TAGACCTAGATCAGCGTATACATGCATGTATTGCTCTATAGACCTAGATCAGCGTATACATGCATGTATTGCTCTATAGACCTGGATCAGCGTATACATGCATGTATTGCTCTATAGACCTAGATCAGCGTATACATGCATGTATTGCTCTATAGACCTAGATCAGCGTATACATGCATGTATTGCTCTATCAGATTCACATAGACCTAGATCAGCGTATACATGCATGTATTGCTCTATCATATTCACATAGACCTAGATCAGCGTATACATGCATGTATTGCTCTATCAGATTCACATATACATAGATCAGCGTATACATGCATGTATTGCTCTATCAGATTCACATAGACCTAGATCAGCGTATACATGCATGTATTACTCTATCAGATTCATTTCTAGTCTTGACATCCTTCGAGCAGATTTTATGACAAATAATTTGATTTTGGATAAGAGATTATATAATTTGGTCCACTGCACTCGGAAATATCTAGACATAATACCTTGGTGAATGTTCGTATACCCTCGCGAATGTTTGTATATCTTCGTTAATGTTCGTTTATATTTCCGAGTCAGCGGCCAATTTATTTTCACAATCCTCCTACATGTACAAAGGCTACATTATTCATTCCTTTAACCCATCCCCACATACAGCAAATCCACAGCAGAAGAATTTGAAAACATCTAAACCAAATATGGAAACTCTCTATAATTAAAGGTATAATTACTAAAATGAGTTGAAAACATTGAGGCAAAAGGAGAAATTGCTCGTTTTACGCAATTTATAATTTTGTCTCAATGTTTTCAAATATATGTTGGAAAGGGTAATGTATTTGTTCTGTTCACCTGATATGATTTACATTGTCAATGTGTATTGTATAGACTGTATTGATGTTTTACTGGTTTAGATGAGTTATAGTGTGCGCGACACTTACTGTTATATTGGTACAAGATTTGTGCAAACATAACACTCTTTTAAGTCAACAAACCTTTATAAGTTTAAACAAAAAATCGAAACATGTAATTATAAAGGAAAATGGGTTCTAGGGAACAAATACGACATTGCTACCATATTATTATATGATATACTGTGAGTAAAGCAATTATTCCTACCTTTTCCTATACTTCAAACACCTCTCATACCTCTCATGAAATTCGGGATGAATTGCTTTACATTTCTATACGCGATCCTTCCTTAATTGCCATGCCACAGTCAGACATATTGAAAACATTGTTAAAAAGAAACACACAACAGGTAACCAGATGTATACATTGTAAAAGCTTACTTAAAACGCCAATATTCTTTATATAACAAGCCGTCATAGACCACCACTCAAATATTTGTATATATTTGTATGATATTAATATGTATATATTCACTGTATTACATGTAGTATTTACAGGTGACTTATAGGCCCGTTGGGTGTGGCCAATTGTATTGTAATTTGTCTTCGTATTTGTTAAATTATGCACAAGTCACTATAATAAATGATTTCTTCTTCACACTCCACAAGTAATACAACACAACTACATATTTAGGATAGAGGCTTGTATTTACTAGTGAAGTAATTTGTCAATAAATTATTATTATTATTTTCTTTATTTCCTCCATATTTGAAGATTATACATATCCTGAACATATAAGTGTATTCAGATTTTATTTTACGTCATTGTGCCGTTTAGACCATAACTCCACAAACGGAGTTTAAATGTAAATAACATTTTGAAATAAATTATTGATACATATCGGAAAGAATAAAACACATACTTTACAGAATGTTACATGACGTTAAGTACATGTCATATGTGAACACATCTTTTACAGAATGTTACAAAATGTTAAGTTACATATGAAAACATATTTAAACTATTGATTGTCTTAAGAAGACTAGAGGTTATTGATCCTTTCCAAGCAAAAGTGCCCTGCGTGTATCGGTGTGATACAAGCTATACACCGAACGGTGGTCTTTTGGGATAGAGCTAGGGTATATCACACAGACTCCCTTGTATTTGAGTCTGACTCTTTATCTGCAAATGTCAGATACGTGTACATGGTAAAGTGTACCTTATCACACTGGACTATAGAAGCTAAAATGATTATGGTCAACCAAAGTTCTTTATAATGCCATTACAAGGCACAAGAAGGTAGTTACCTCACATGAATAAAGACCTCTATATAAGTAATAGTGACGCAAACAATGCATATTCAGGTGAGACAGCTCGTGTCGAGCTGTCGCTCCTGAAATCGGCATTGTTTGCCACTTAGACACTAACGTTTACATATACAGAGAAATGGAGTGATCCAATTGTTAACATGAAAGAGTCCACTCTATGAAATTTGACAATGATAGAGTTAAAAGGGAGTGTATCTTTTAACCCCAGGGCACTAGAATCACTGTAGATCAAGATCAGCCCTACGTGCATTCAAATCTAAGTCTTAATCAGTCGAACTTGATGTGTTTACTCTCAGAAAAAAACACACCTTTAAATTTTCACTGTCAAATTTCAACAAAGTCGACTCTTCCATGTTAAAAATTGGACCACTCCATTTCCCGTCCAATTGGAAATTTGGTAAAATGTTATGTCTAAAAATGGCAAACCATGCCTATTCCAGGAGAGACAGTTCATAGCACACTTTCTTATCTGTCTTATTTCAAAAGCACCCAATTGCCTAGCTATTGTGAGTGAAACTTTCAAAAGGCAAAATTAACGGTATCCATCTTATAAAGCTTTAGTGAAGGATATATCGTCCACATTATCAGGTCTTTAAAATAACAAAACATATGAGTCTCTTTACAAATTAACAAAGACATATTTGAAAGAATTTAAAAGGCTTACTTTAAATTAACATCAATATTTATTTATTTTCACCTACAGTAGAAACTTGACATGTATTACAACAAATGATCCCGTCCATTGGAAAATGTACAGATGGCTTTTATTCAGTGTAGATCCAGATCCAGATCAGTGTAATCGCACAGTCTGATACAGATCTACACTGTTGAAATATAACTCATGTAAACGTGTTTGAAACTTCAGGGAACGTGTGTAGATGCCAACAAGACAGATATATTTAAAGACTGAATTGAGCCTAAAACAGTTTAGAAATACCAACTTTGTCCATGCACGGGTCCACTATTGCTTTCGAGTAATGTAAAGATAGTGTTGTTATTGAATAGAAAACGTTTAAATTTATTCTCACTCACGATTCAAAACGTGCATGATTTGAAAACGGTATGTTTCTTAAAGTGTTAACGATGCATAATCATGGATTTGTCAGGTACTTCGACTCAACGATAGTGACATGATCCCGTCCTATGAGTGAATATGAGCCATCTCACGAGAAAACCAACATTGTGGTCTCTGCGTGAAGTGTCGACTCGGATCAGTCTAAACATGCCGCGCAGGCTAACCCGGACAGACACTCTTCGCTTCTTGTGGATTTTCTGTTTCAGGAATAATTTCTCTATACCTCTATCCCTCGGAGACGGAACGTGTTTGCCTGGATCAGTCTGCGCTGAATCTGGTCGATACATTACATAGATGCCATATCGTTGGTTTTCTCTCGGGACGGCTCTTATTATGATAACACTACTGAGAATAGTTTCGATAGCAAATACATTATAAAATTACAAACAAAATGTGGATAGCCTTTTATTGTGACTTTTGTCTTAATCCTGTGATTTAAGGTATTATGTTAACCCTTTCCTATTTACGACATGTCAGCAGCAGACGACTTTAAAAACATCTAAGCAAACTTATGGATGATATATAAATGAAGGTTTATTTTCTGAAATGACGTGAGCTCATATTTAGAAGAATACACATTTAGCTACTCGTCTACCAAATACCTTGAATCTCGAAGAAATTACTTTAAATTTACCAGATGCAATTGTTAAAATCATCTGCAATTGTGTGCAAAGAAGACGACTTCTCATTACAAGTGTGTCATCGGGGGACACGTGCCCCCTGACCTTTTCTCGAAATCCTTGACGGTCTTCACCTGACTATAAAACATGACAAAGTTATTAACTAGTGTAGGAATGGTGAATCCGATCAACAACAATCCAGACATGGCACAAAAGGACCCGACAATTTTCCCCCAAAGTGTTACCGGAAAGAAATCTCCGTATCCAACCGTTGTCATGGTGATTAACGCCCACCAATAAGATTCGGGTATACTACCGAATGATTCCCGTTCTTCGGCAAGATAAATAAGCGAAGCAAACAGCGTGGTACCAACTCCAATAAACCAGAGCAAGAGAACAAGCTCTCTTAAACTCGCCTTCAAGGTGTACATCAGTACCCAAAGTCCAGTATTATGTCGAACCAACCGGAATATACGCAACGTTCGTAGTACCCTTACAACGCCGGCGTAACGTATATCGGCTACATCGGATTGAACGTCAGATCCTGCCAGTAGAATGATACCATCAATATAATCGGGTACGAGGGCGACCAGGTCTATCATTGAGAGAAGGGAAAACACGTATGTCCGCTTAACGGGTGAGAATATCAGCCGGGTAAAGTATTCCAATGAAAAGTAGGCCAGACATACCAAGTCTATGATGTTTAACACGGGGTGTTTGGACATTAGGCTCAAACTTGCCAACTCGTACTCGGATTTGCTGGTTTGGTTGGTCGTGCCTGATGCTGAATACCTCGTCCGTTTGAAAGGCTCTATTGTGGCAGCAATGAAGGAAAATAGTGACAAGATGACGAGGAGGAATGACAGGATTTCTAGAATCTGAAATAGACGCGAAACTATATGAATTTACTCAATATACGCAAGTAATGCCATTACAACACATAACTGTCAAGTTTCTGTATACATCTACTCGTTAGTGTTGATGCATAGTTTAAAAGGAGATGTTTAACCCTTTCTCTCATACGTCAATTCTGCAGCAGACGACTTTGAACTTATTTTGTCAAAAAATGGAAAATCTCTGTAATTGAATGGATAACCTATGACTGAAAATGGAAAACATTGTGGCAAAAGGAGAAATTGCACGTTTTGTGCAATTTCTTCTTTTGTTACTATGTTTTCAAAAAGCCGTCAGCTGCAAATGCGTCAGAAAGCGTCTTTATGAGGGAAAGTGTTAATATGTAACAGCAATCCCTAGTCTATAACAACAACACTTCCATTTCTCAATTACTCATTTCCCCCTTAAATGACCCTGTAATTAAAGACCACCTGTGAAGAAAGACCATAGTGTTGCCTTCTCATGAGGGGTCTTTGTAAACAGGTTCCATTGTATCCATTTCTAATGTTTGTTTTTAACTCTCTTTTTTCCAGAGATCATCCCCCACCCTCCGAAAATGAAGTATCAGAGAAAGATAAACATGAGAAACTGATTGGTCAGTTAAAGTAAGTGTTTGTCTTCATGATTGTCTCAATGTTTGTTTGAATTTAGTCATGCGTATTCAGGTAACCCTTTCCTTGATGTAGGTGACTTCTTCTGATGCCTGTGTAGCATACAACATTTTAACCCTTTCCAACATAAAACAAATTTGCAGCAGACGACTTTGAAAACATTGTGGCTTAAATGTCAAAAATCGTCATTTATTTATAAAATAAGTGAGATTTTGATCATAAAATAGAGTCAAGAGAGCAAATGCATCAAAATGTGTTTGTATGAGGGAAAGGGTTAAACAATATGGAAAAAGAAAAAAAGGAGAAATTTCTAAAAACAAGTAGTTGTTCCTTTCCCCTCTATATTTTAATTTCATTGTCTAAACTTTACCAGATTTATCATCTTTTCCTCAAATGGTGCAATGGCTGCCCTCCTTGGATGGTGTCTGAGGCTAATTGGACTAGCAGTACTGGTAACTTAACTGGGAAATGCCGTGATATAAATGAACATTTGTTGAAAGCCCCATGAAACAAAAATAAAAAATCAGTCAAATGTTGTCAAGTTGACTATAAGATCATATCATGAAAACGACTTAGGTTGTACATCCTTTGATTTTTGCATGAATTGTGAATATTATTTGGAAAATGTCTTCATTTCCTTTTCAGAACTTATCATTAAACGTTAATGATTTTGTTTCCATATATCGCATATCTGCAGTAGATGCCCGTGCCATGTAACATTATACTGTTCATATGGGGTGTTGTATTGTAGTACGCATATTCACCTCAAGATAAGGGTACATAATAAATGGAATAAGCTTGTAATTATGTTCAGTATAATAAAATAAATATTGCATGGCTTCGAGGGTGACAGTTCATATATAATAATTGAAAAGAGTTCAAAAACCAAGAAAAAGAAAAACCTACTAATGAGGAGCAATTTTCTCCTTTTGCCACCGTAGCCTATCCCGCTCAATAACTAAAGAACGCTTGGGCTAAGGAACTTCATATTTGGTATGCAGGTTGGTCATGACCAGTAGATGACCCCTATTGATTTTGATGTTAGAAGATCAAATGTCAAGCTCATGGTGACCTTGTGAGGTAAACAATGGTTTCCGATCAATATAGATTGCTTGGGCCCAGGAACTTGGTATACAGGATGGTCATGATACATTGACCTGTAAAATGGTTTCCGTCCGTCAGTCCGTCACACTTTTCCCCGCTCAATAACTGAAGAACAATTTGGCGTAGACACTTCATACTTGGTTTGCATGACCAGTAGATGACCCCAATTGATTGTTATGTCAGAAGGTCAAGGTTAGGTAACAAATGGTTTCCGCTAAATAACTGAAGAACGCTTGAGCCGAGGAACTCCATACTTGGTATACAGGTTGGACATGCATAGCAAAATACTCATATTGATTTTGAGGTCCGTGAGGTATAAAGTCAAGGTCTAAGTGACCGTTAGCTGAAAGGCCACAGTGACAATGAGCGTTGTCAGCATTCCACTAAACCATCAGTGATCATTGCTTGCTCCATATTGAAATAAAAACAAAATGGTACTTCTTACATCCACATTACGTTCATTCTTAAAAAAATAACAACTAATCTTGTGCATCTTATGCAATACATGTCCACTATTGTCTACAGGTTAATAGGCCAAACTTTAAAGTTACTGTTGCTTCATCTCCAGTCCAAAACTACAAAGTTCATCTCCATCATTTCTTGTTCTCTCATACGCCTACACACATGGGGAGACAAGCGCTTTTTCAACGCAATCTTTAGTTTGGAAAACATTAATTTTGAGGTATATTTGTTGATTGGCGGTGTTGGTCAAGTTTTGCTTTTGGATCACTTACATGGAAACTATCAAACCTATTGAATGCTAAAGATACTGAGTGTGACTGTTTTTTTGGTTAAAAACATATACTTTGATGTATTTTGGTCAATTTTGAGAATTGGACATAGTTGGATGCATTTCGGTGATAATGAGGCTGAACAGGCCTGCTTTTTTGGGTAAAAACATCAATTCTGATGCATTTTGGTCGATTTTGAGAATTGGAAAAAGTTTCTTCATTTTTTGTTACATTAATTACATTTTTTTCACGAACAATTAAAACATAATGTTCAACATATTATGACTATGTTTTAATTTGATTGTGTTTTGGGGGTCAAGGTCACTGTTACTAAAAATAAGAAAAAAAAATAATATATTCAATATCTTAAGGTACAGTTGACTTAATTTAACCATCTTTTGTTTGTAGTAAGTATTTACTTAACATCGTTAATGGTATTGTGTTTTGGGGCTACTGGGGTCAAGGTCACTGCTATATAAAACATGTTTCTATATTTAACACCTAAAGTTATATTTTTCATTCAGTAAATCTTGTTTCAAAACTTGAAAAATAGCAGTTGTGTGCAGACATCATATTATGTAAATAAAATTAAATAAATGAAATAAATAAACCGTAAATAAAAAGGTTAATAATCAGATGAACGTCAGGCACCCGCAGGCGTTGCTCTTGTTTCATGCAATAGAGATAAATGTAAATGCTAATTACAAATAAACTAGTATTGTTAGGCTCGGTTGGGTGTAACGGCAAGTTGTGGTGAAGGTGGATGAATCCGTCTACACCTCTTCATTATGATATATAATTTGACATAAAGCTTAGTTTGAATTTTCAATATAGGGCTATACATACAACACACATTGTTTCAATGCATGACTTTGATATGTATTACAGATAGACGAGGCATGGACGATGCAAATGAAGAATTGTATAAACGTCTTCATGAAGTACTTGATGCTATTGGCGCATCTAAGTATACCAGAACGAAGTATTGGGAGGGTGCTATGGTACATGAAATATTACAAACTTTTACAAGCCTTACTTATTCAAAACCTTCAAAAAGAAAATCATACTACATTTTTGGGAGTAAATGCGAAAGGACAACTACGCCAGGTTTAGATTCCGATCTTGATATAATACAGTGTAACGACGACACTCCTGTGGTAGAGAATGTGTTCGAAACTAAACAACGGGGAATTTCTTATCTGATGTTGACTGATGAGGACACCAAATCTGGATATGTTCGTCTTCAGATTGTTAAAGATAAATGTCCGCTAACAGTTGAAATGTGCGATATCTTACACGATAGCTGCTTTATCGATGGGAAAGGTAAAGTATGTGTTAAAAATTTCACACAGGTTGTTGGACCAAAGTCCTATCGTAACGGTCCAGCGTACACGATTCCGGCTAATGGCCGTCGTTGTCAAGTGGATCAAGTATGTGCCTTACGGTGTCGACAGATACCGAGGTCAGCCAATTCCTGGTTACACAGGATACGGAAATACGGCTGGCCATCACAGAAACAACTAAAAGCAATGGGTTCTTATGGATGTTTATTTGTTGGTGTTGGACATCCTCATAGTAAAGACAAGTTTATGGAATGGAGAATGTCGTTCTCACTTCAAGAACGTGACCTCATGTCAAGTCTGAACGAAACGCAACACAAGTGTTACATTCTTCTCAAGATGATTAAGAAGGATATCATAAAACCAAAGGCCGGCGAATCTATTTCATCATATCATTGTAAAACAAGTCTTTTTTATACAATCGAAAATTCTCATCAATATTTTTGGACTTATGATAAGATTATACCGTGTGTACAGCAGTGTCTTAAGCGTCTTTTTATTTGGGTGAAGGCACGACATTGTCCAAATTATTTCATTCCAGAAGAGAATATGTTCGATAAGCTCAGCGTAATGACTTTAGAAAACATAGAGAATGTTTTAAACGACACAATAGAGAATGACATCAATTTTTTATATTCACTTACGTGTGACAATGTTGGTAAACTTCTGAAATCTAAATTGAGTGGTGATGAACTGATCTGTAGTCAGGTTGATACGAATCCCTCGTTTATACCAAGATATAATGAATGCTATCGTATTATACAACTCATCTATGAAGTAAGGGTAATGTTAATGGGATGCATAGACATATATACACATACAGGTTATATGAATGGGGTGATGCAACTTCTGATATATCTACAACATACTAACCATGTCACAGAACATACTACGAGGGACGTAAGAATGTCACTTGACTCCATAATACCGCACATACAATTACAATACAAACAGTGTATGTATGCCCAGTACTTGTCACAAGGAAACCTGTCCGAACTGCGGTCTATGACACTTACACATATTATCCCAGAAGTTATTGACTGTGACCTTATCTCATCAAAGTTATCTTTAGCATCTTTATATATTCAATATGTACACTATCAAGAGGAGGGTAAGCGCATTTTAGTATTATGTGAAAAAAAAATAGAACCATTTGTGGTATCTGTGTGTGGCTGCACCGAAAGGAAAAATTATTCTAATTTCGATCTTAATAAAAAACTAAGTTTTACTGACATGTCCAGCAAAGAGTTCAGACATTGCACCACAGGCTGTATGGTATTTCATCCATCTCAAGCTAGTCTTGTCCATGAAGCTGTTCAATACGAGATGTTCCGTACTGTGTACACACAATCTGGATCTGATTATGAAATTAAACGGGACGACTATTTAAACTGGATTACGGTAGATTCGCAAATATATTTGTATTTTCTACAATATGTACTTTACTCTAATGAAAAGAATCAGACAGAAAAGGAAACAGCCATGCATAAACTAATGCACGTTTTCAGAAGGGACGCCAATCTTGGCCACAGAGAGACAGCATTGAACCTGTTGGGCTGGATATTTATACAGAAAAATGAATTACAATTAGCATTGGTTTTCTTTTGTTTATCATGGAAAGAAAGGCCATTTAAGAACGCAGCTAAATGGCATATGTTAATTTTACTGAGTAAAATAATAAATAAAACGTAGGGTTAGCATGATCGAGACCAATATGACGTCATAGTTTCTTCATCTATTGGTGTTAAACCTGATGAACATCTAGGGTTAACGTGACATATATGAGTCGATTTAAGAGCTTGGAGCATCAGTATCCAGTCAAGACTAAAGAGTGGAATCCATCTTGATCTTGGAAGAGGAGTTAACGTCGGATATTTAAGATCTTAAAGTGTGAGTGTACACTCAAGACTAAAGCGTGGAATCCATCTTGGCAGAGGAGTTAGCGTCGGGGATTTAAGATCTTAAAACATCTGTGTACAGTCAAGACTAAAGCGTGGAATCCATCTTGGCAGAGGAGTTAGTGTCGGGTATTTAAGATCTTAAAGCATCTGTGTACAGTCAAGACTTAGGCGTGGAATCCATCTTGGCAGAGGAGTTAGCGTCGGGGATTTAAGATCTTAAAGCATATGTGTACAGTCAAGACTAAAGCGTGAAATCCATCCTGGCAGAGGAGCTAGCGTCGGGCATTTAATATCTGAACGTGTATGCGTACATGCAGATGTTGGGTGAGGAATCCACCGTGACCTAACTGTTAGCATCCATAAATTGGGACGGGGCGTCCAGAGTTCAAGCACCTATCCTAGCCTAGTACTTGTTTGTTTACCAGGAATCATAAATAAGTGAACTGTCGGCGTAACTAAAATAATGTTGTAAAACTGCTGAATAACTTGATACATGTACATCTAAAGTATGAGCAACGTCGGGCGATTCGAGGTCTTAGTGCATATTTGTGAAGTAAATTATTTGTGTACACGCAGTGTCTCACCAGAGTATCTATTTTCTGATTATACATTACGTTGGTTTAAATGCATCATCTGACAACACATTAGAAGTGTAGCCCTAAGGTCAATGTCAATGTACATGATGTCAGATCGGAGAGGTAAACGAACCACATAAACGTCTGACGCTACTCATATGTATTTCTATGATCCTAAACGTTGATGATCATTGAACGACAAACATTCACTAAGCTAACAACTGTTCAATGTTCAAGATATATACTTCATGAGTACCTCGAGCAGGAATCGAACCCGGGACGTCCAGTTTTAGATACAGCATGGTAAACACTCCGTCACAGCTTTTTCACGAGTAAATTATCCGGGGTGTTATGCTGGACGTCCCGTTTTTTTCTGTGGAATGAATACCATTGAAAAGATATCAGATATATTTCGGTATTTCCTTTTATGTTATTGTAAGTTAGCTTAACGATTTCTGCTATTGCTGTTTTAATAAAATGTCATTCATGACTACTATTGCTGGGTATACTAATGCATACATGAATAAACTCCATAGCTGAGGTACCTTGTTATGGCAAATGTATATTGTTGTTATTGATGATTGAGTTATATATATATCAACATAATTACATAGGTGCACTATAAGTGCATTGATTAAATCTGTTTTAGTTAGAACAAACAAGAGGCCTAAGAGGGCCAGTATCGCTCCACTGCCATTAGGCAAAAATAAAAAAAAAAGAGAGAGAGAGAGAGAGAGATGAATGCGATGTGTGGACAAAAAGAGAAAGAGAGAGAGAGAGAGATTGATGAATGTGATGTGTGGACAAAAACCTTTCCTCACTTTAACAGTACATTTTTTCGTTTTCGCGCCACATATCTTCTTCGTTCGTTTTGAATTTTGCTGAGATTATATCATCGTGGAGACACGTGTATTTGAGGCCACTACTTACACAGCCATACACGGCATGCAAGAAGCTGCGTCCTTAGGTGGCGATTAATGGAACTCAGTATCTTAATGCTCGTTGGCGTCGGCTTATCTGTATCTTCGCTGGTAGTAACGCCCAGAATGTCAACTTTCTGTAATGGAAATAGTACTTATTTACGACATTCCTCTAGTCCCATCTCTCTACCTATCGGCTCATTGAAAATGAATGTAAGGAACAACAACTCTGCGAAGGAGAAAGCTAAAATTGGTAATATGATTGTTATCTCCTTTGTGTCTGATAGACCATAGTCTGGGTGCTTTAAGCTAAAACACAGCCTGCCGCACTGCTGCTAGAGCAGCAACAGCAGAAGATTGTTCTTGTTTTGTTTTTATTAAATACAGACAAATATAAAGTTATCATGAAGACAATAGTAATTTCTGATCAATGACATTATATCATGTTCTCTGTTTATTTCATAAAGACGTCTTTGTAGGCATATACTTTATAAATAGAAAAGTATTGATATTTCTATTGTATTCTTTGATGCATTTTTAGCTCTACTGGCTAAAGGGTAGAAGAGCTTATGCCATGGCGATGTGTCCGTCGTCCGTGTGTGCGTGCATCCGTGAATAATTGCATGAGAACGCAGTAATATGTCTTCAGTTTTGATTGAGATTGTCAAAATTGCTATAATACAGCTTTGTGTGAACACAAAAGAGTCTCCATTTACTATCTGATCTTCACCAAAATTAAATGGTAGTTAATATTAATCACAGCTCGGTTCCTTTCTAAAACCAACTATATCCATGCAATGAGAGCATATGCCCTCATGGGCCTCTTGTTATGTATATGAAATATATTACGAACAACGTAAGTTTGCAGGTCAGATTCGAAAAAATAATTGAGGATAATCAATGTAATTAATTACTTAGGAAATTAAATTTTACAATACCTCTTTATGTATGTGGTATACTCATTTAACGAGGTCAACATATAGGCTGTAATTTATCTCCTACATTGTTCTCATTGTTTGCTAATGACATGGTGCAAGAGTTCAATGACCTTGACCTAGGTATACCGATGGGAGACACCAAGATATCGTTACTGATGTACGCAGATGGTATTATTCTCGTAGCTGACTCCGAATTACACTTACAAACCATGCTTAATACACTTCCTGATTGGTACAAACGCTAGCGAGTGCTCATAAACAAGTCAAAGTGCATGCATTTTCGCAAAGGAAGATCCCAAAGAAGCGAGATTGAATTTAAAGTTGTAAACAACGTACTTGAAACTGTTGAATGTTACACATATCTCGGAGTAACCTTTTAACGACAAACATAACTTTACCTTAAAATGTGAGGTCTTATCCACAAGGGCAGGTCGTGCACTTGGAAGTATTATAAGCAAAATGCATAACCTCAAAATATATTTGTTTCCGTTCCTTTGAAAAACTTTTGTTTCCGTTCCTTTGAAAAACTATGTAACTCGTGTGTGGTACCGATTCTGAACTATTGTGCTTCGGTTTGGGGATATAACCAGTTTCAACCCATTGACAACGTTCAAAAACGTTCGATGCGTTATTACCACCTTGGAGTACATATATTAGTTTCGCTCCGACTCGATAAGCCCTGGTGGGTGATACCGGCTGGATACCAAGCGTGTACCGACGCGATGGATCTGTATGGTACGGTTCTGGAACAGTTTTATACTGATGGATAGTCATAGACTGAACAAGAAAGTTTTTATTCATGATTATAACCGTTGTACAAATGATTGGACATTTGAGATTAGGGAAGTTATGAATAAACTAGGGCTTACTGACTATTTTATTAACAAATCTAGTGTAGATATGTCATATGTAAAACAGTTAATTACGGATTATTACGGTATTGTCTGGTCAAGTGATATTCAAAATATGCCTAAACTACGAAGCTATAAACGTTTTAAACACTCACTTGGTTGTGAGCAGTATGTTGTTAAAGAAATATGAACGATCTATTTCATGTCAATTTAGGTGTGGAATATTACCCATAAGAATAGAGACTGGAAGGTATATCGGTGATACTCCAGAACAGAGATTATGTAGATTTTGTGATCCGCAATCCGTTGAGGATGAGATACCTTTGTTGTTAAATTGTGGACTATATAATCATATCAGAGAAAACGTGTTTCAAGATATATTACTTAACGATGTGTTTGTGAATAATAATTTTGAAGGAATAATGACGTATTTAATTCAAACATTCCCAAGAAAAGTTGCCAAGTATCTTGTTCAAGCCTATCTCAAACGTAGAAGCATAATATATATCAACAAATCTCATAATTGATCATGTTCAATCAGTCTATCATGCAATTCATTCAGATTATAATAATGCAATTGTGTAGTAAATTAGATTATAAATACGTTAAATTATTTCAACTCAACTCATTTATATTTGATACGTGTGAACGCTCGAGCCGCAGGCTCGGGCGAAACACGCCTATATGTTACACTTACGAACACATCATACGAGATAAAACAACGAGAATGCAGTACAATCTTACTGTTTTTCACATATCAAATCTCAACCACATAGGACTTTTTTCATTACACTTACGAACACATCATACGAGATAAAACAACGAGAATTCAGTACAATCTTACTGTTTTTCACATCTCAAATCTCAACCCCATAGGACTTTTTTCGGCCATCTTGCTTCCGTTGCTACTGGACGGACAAATTATCGTAACCTATGAATTTCGTAACCGGTAAAACTCGCAGTCACGGTATTCGTATGTTTTTACAAATCAACAGATACTTAGAAAAAGACGGAAAAATTAAATTAAACTCCTTATCAATAAAGTAATGATAACAAGGAATATGACACGTGATAATTTGCGTATAATTGCACTCGTTTTCTATGTTTGAAATAATATTTTCTCAACCGGAAGTAAACACATCCAAATGTGACGTCACTGTTAAGAAAGGGATGTCATCGTAATGCAAGTAAAGAATAAATAACAAAAGGAAAGCGACAGAAATGGTTGGAAAGGATTGTTCGACTCGTCATAAATGTAGGTCCGTAAATTATGGATTTAGTTCATTGGAAGTACTTTATGAAGGGTTAGTCGATTATTATTCGTTTGTACCTGAAACTGAAGGGGCTTAACTTAACCCTTTTCAACATCAAATCTTCAGCGGATGAAATTGACAATGTTGAGGTAAAAAAAGAGAGGGGAAAGCCAAAGTTTAATAAAT
>JAUELF010134923.1:0-15174 GCA_031471495.1 Clinocardium nuttallii | reverse complement strand
CTTTTATTGGGTAAGTTACCGTACTACTGGTCGTTTATTGGGTAAGTTACCAGTACTACTGGTCGTTTATTGGGTAAGTTGCCAGTACTACTGGTCGTTTATTGGTTAAGTTACCAGGACTACTGGTCATTTATTTCCTGATACCAGGAAGTCAGTCGTCATGCTTACCCTACCCACCCTAAGTTTGGAGGAGGAAATGTCAATACTACCATTGTTATAGTCATTCTACCACCACACACCATGGGCGTGGTCAACATCAAATGTGAAATGAAGTATATACTCACGAAGTTCGCGCCGTATGCGAGAGCTGTATAGGACTTCCTGACGTCTTCTATGTGATCATTTATCATGTCCAATTTCAAACATTCTTCTGGATCATCGGTCGTTAAACCTGCAGATGCATTCAATCTTCCTTACATGTATTTCTGACATAACGAGCAAATGCTCCTTTTGTAATCATGTGTTCAACTTATTTATAACGCATTCTTTCATTTATAGAGATATATCATTTGTTTAAACTAAATGTTTACTACAGTCGTATGCTGGATAATTATAGAATACTGTTGTGAGGAAAGGACTACTATACGTATATATTGGAGCATAGCCATACATTATAGTATTTTCCACGAGCAGTCTGCTTTGAAAATATTTAAACGTTAAAATTGCTAAATCAGAAAAAATTAGGGTACTGAAAAAATTGGGGGAAATTATTATTGTTCACATATTTATCCAAAGGTAATCTGTTGTAAATATGTCAAAAGTAATCTGTTGTAAATATGTCAAAAGATTTTGTATCTGTAGGTGGGTTAAAGTAGCAGCAAGTAATACACAAGATAACAGCCCATATTTAGTTCATTGAACTTTGATAGCAACATATCAAGGACATATTCACGGTATCGTTCACTGACCGCAAAATCCCGAAGGTCAGGTTTCCCATGTCTGGTCTCATACCATGGACCCTTTATCACATACAGACGCTTTCTTCAGCATCAGACACCTTCAGAAAAAAATGTGGCAAAAGGAAATTTCTCGAAATGAGAATTTTGTCTGTTGCCAGAATATTTTTCCGAATTGTGCTTTCATTTAAAGCATGTTCCAATTTCTTTTCTAGACGTCTGCTGCAAATTTGTCATACGTGGGAAAGGGGCTAAACCTGAACCTAACAGATTACACAGGCTGATATGGATGTATACTTTTATTCATTCACTGGCTCATGTGGAGTCCATCTTTGTATACGCACAGCACTGTCAACATTAGCACACGACATATGGGTCACCTCGCGAGAAAACTAAGATTGTGGTATCTGCAATATCGACCCGTAGCAGCCTAAGCATGCCATGCAGGCTAACCCGGACAGACAATGTTCGCCTCTTGTGGATTTTCTGTTTCAGGAATAATTTCTCTATACCTCTATCCCTCGGAGACGGAATGTGATTGTGTCGGCCCGGATCAGTCTGCGCGGACAGCGCAGGCTGATCTGGTCGACACATTACGCAGATGCCATAAGTCGAGTTAGGCTACTCAAACATTACAATTGGTTTGTTTTATTGGGGTTCTACACCATTTTTAACATTATTTCAGTTATATCACGGTGACAGTTCACTTATGCATGATCCCTGGGTTAAAAAATCAGTATTAGGCTAGGAGTGTGCCTTGCCCAAGGGCACTCCACCATGACCATCGTGCCGCGGCCGTGGATCAAACGCTAACCACGTTACTACGGATTCATTAATTCCTCAAACATTAACTTTACTTGTTGTAATGACACCAAACCCACATAGTGAGCGGTGATTCGGTTTCAGTCTTGCGCATTGCGAGGGTTAAACAACTTCCTCATTAAGTTTCAGTCCGACTTGATATGAGGTCACTAAATTTGAATTACATCATTAACATGACGTCACTCACATGACGGTTTATCATCCTCGAAGTCATTTTTAAAAATAGTGGAATTGGAGGGGACTATGAACTCACCATGTTTCCTACCCAGATAACGTAATATAGCAGCCGACTGTGCCATCCATAAATCTCCCTTCTTTAACAGAGGACATTGGCCAAAGGGCTGAAATCAAACAGTTAATGGTGTAAACATATATATACAAAAAAGGGCTAAATTAATTATAAAGGAAATCTACTTATTACAAACTTAAACCGTTCCCACTTGCAGTGGACGACGTTTGCTCGGTCAAAAGGAAGCAATTCGGATCGGTTTGCATATTAGACTGGAGATGTCACAGAATGATACTTGCTGTATTATTTACTGTTTCGACTTTATTGACACATTAAGAACCGTTTTCAGAACAGTATCTGTTTTCTGAAATTGAAAGCAAAAACTCCGATTTGACCTCATACATGTAGCTAAAAAAGGGGATGGTTGATGTCTAAGTCGATTGTAACTTTTGTGTGGTGTTTTAAGAAAGAACTTATAACTTAATGTGAACCGTTCCACGAGAAAATCCACATCATGGACTCTGCGTAATGGATCGACCCAAATCAGCCTGCTCAGTCCGTGCAGGTTAATCTGGGCTGACACATTCCGTCTCAGAGGGATAATGGTATAGAGTAAAGATACCCACTGGAGGCCAAAAGTGTCTGTCCAGGTTAGCCTGCGCTGCATGCTTAGGCTGACCCGGGGCGATACTAAACGTTTGGTCCACTATGTTGGTTTTATCGTTGGACGGCTCATATAGTTTGTAATGGAAATTGAATTCTTTCCTTCCGCCCGTAATTATCTTTTAATCCAGCTGAAAACATTATAACGGAAGTGAACATGCTCATTATCGGGAATATCTCCTTTTGCCACACTGTTGTCAGTAGCTGTCTGCTGTACGGGCGTTGGAAAGCGTCTGTATGTGGGAAATAATTAGTTCAATTAAATACTTTATTCCTAAACATTGACACAAATTGAAGAATATGGCTTAAAGATACGAAAATTAATACACTTATACAATGTTTTAGATAAACTAGAGATTGCTTTGAAAAAGCGCTTGTCTCCCCATTCTATTGTCGTAGGGGAGAACAAGAAATGATGGCAATGAACTTTGTAGATTTGGACTGGAGATGAAGCAACAGTAACTTTGAAGTTTGGCCTATGAACCTGTAGACAATAGTGGACATGTATTGCATAATATGCACACGATTAGTGGTTATTTTTTGGAGAATGACCGTAATGTGGATGTTAGAAGTACCATTTTGTTTTTATTTCGATATGGAGCGAGCAATGATCACGGATGGTTTAGTGGAATGCTGACAACGCTCATTGTGACTGTGACCTTTCAGATAAAGGTCACTGTGACCTTGACTTTAGACATACGGACCTCCATATCAATAGGGGCCTTCTACTGGGCATGTCCAATCTGTTTACCAAGTATGGAGTTCCTCGGCCCAAGCCTTCCTCAGTTATTTAGCGGAAACCATTTTGTACATCACAAAGGTGACCTAACCTTAACCTTCTGACATAAAAATCAATTGGGGTCATCTACTGGTCATACAAACCAAGTATGAATTTCCTATGCCAAAGTGTTCTTCCCTTATTGAGCGGAAACAAGTGTGACGGACTGACGGACGGAAACCATTTTACAGGTCAAGGTGTCAATGTGTCATGACCATCCTGTATACCAAGTTTCTGGGCCCAAGCGTTCTTAAGGTTATGAGCGGAAACCATTTTTTACCTCACAAGGTCACCATGACCTTGACCTTTGACATTCTGACATCACAAGCAATAGGGGTCATCTACTGGTCATGACCAACCTGCATACCAAGTATGAAGTTCCTACGCCCAAGCGTTTTTCAGTTATTGAGCGGAAACAAGTGTGACGGACGTACAGAAGGATGGACGGAATGGGCAAAATCAATATGTCACCCCCATAAAGGGGGAGACATAACATAATTACATACAGGTATGTAGGCACAAAATATTGAAACATTATTTGATTGAATTAACCCTTTCCCACATACAGACACTTTCTGATGCCTCTGCAGCAGACAACTTATGAAAGCATTGAGGCAAAAGAAGAAATTGCTCATGATGAGCAATTTCTCCTTTTACCACAATGTTTTTTTGACTCTGTTTAATAATTAAACTCTTATTTATTTAAATTTGTTCACATTTTCACCAATATGTTTTAAAGTTGTATGCTGTAGATTTGTTGTATGTGGGAAAGGGTTAACATCTACTCAATTAGCACTAGTATAAATATGCAGACATTGATGTCTGGCTAGACTGTGCATAATGTATGCAACAAAACTTGACACAGTTCATATATGCATTATCATAAAAAATCTAGTAATAAATGAAACTGAACTTATGTCTAAATTTAACACTTTCCCACTATACAATAAATTTGAAGCAGACAACTTTGAAATTATCAAGTCCAAAATACAGAAAACCTCTTTAAATGATAGTATGATTATTGAATTAACCCTTTCCATCAAAAAGACGCCCCTGCTGCAGCTTTTTGAAAACAAAGTGACAAAGAAGAAATTGCACAGAACGTGCAATTTCTTCTTTTGACACAATATTTTACTCTTTTAGTCATAGGTTATCCATTCAATTATAGAGATTTACCTACGTGTGACAAAATACGTTCAAAGTTGTCTGCTGCAGAATTCGCATATGAGGGAAAGGCTTAAGTTGAAATAATTGTGCCAAATGTAGAAATTCCTCATCATGAGCAATTTCACCATTTGCTACAATTCTTTCAAAATGCGTCTGCTGCAGAGGCGTCAGAAAGCCTCTATATGTGGGAATGGGTTAATTTGTTTCAATCTTTGTAAATACTGAGGGAGGGACAAAGACATTTTTGAACAAAAAGATGTAACTCTCACCAACTGAAAATCAAACATGCTATTTATATTTATGCATTAGGTTTATCAAATTATCATGGGGCCATATAAATTGAATTATTGTTAATATTGCATAAAGAAAAGTTACTTGTAATGAATTGAATAGTTTAATAACTAGCAAACTATTTCAAAATATATATATACATATTCACTTAAAAACTTGTAACTCTTTAAATTCTGTGAACTAATATACATATGATGTTAACTTAACTCTTTCCCACTTGCAGTTACATTTTGACCCATCTGCAGCAGATGACTTTGAAAACAAAGTGGTTAAAAAAGAAACTGCTCCGAGGTTGATAAATTTCTCCTTTTGCCACAACGCTTTTCAATTCTCAATAATTATACTTGCATTTATAGATAATTCACATATCTTGACTTAACTCTTACCCACATAATAGGTGCTTTCTGACGCTCTGCAGCAGAAGACTTTTGAAAACATTGAGATTAAAGGAGAAATTGCTCATGAGCAATTTCTCCTTTTGTCACAATGCTTTCAAGACTATTCAATAATTACACTTACATATTATGATCATTTTCCTTATCTTTGCAAAATGATATCTTTAAAGTCGTCTGCTGAAGTTTTGTTGTTAGTGGGAAAGGGTTAAAAGTCTTATGCTTTAAATTCATTCTATGTGGGAAAGGGTCAATGTAACTTCATTTTATAAATTCTATTTGAAAATAAAATTTTGTTGCCATATGAATTTGCTTAGAACACTATGAGAGAAAAAAAGAAAGCATTTAATATGATTCACAGAAACATTTAATATGATTCACAGAAACATTTAATATGATTCACAGAAACACAAATACCCTGAAGCAGATGACTGGCTTGACAAAAGTTGACATTCTAAAATATTATTGATCAAGAATTATTGAAGAGTTACAGATTTTTCAAATTGTTTTTGATACAGGAATAAATTACCAAAAATATTTTAAAAATACCATTACAACTTACCAAACATTCAGAGGGTCTATTTAAAATATACAAATTTAAAAAACAAACTTAAATTTTTAAACATCATTTGAAATGAAATAATACAAATATATAATACTGACCAAAAAGTCCTTTTACTTATATTCTTAATTAAATTAGTTGATTTTGACATTGAAATCATTGCAAAAACTACACAAAATGTTTGCACTTAAGGTTGTTGTAGCTTTAGTATTTTAGTCAATATACATATTGATGATTATTTAATTAGTTTAACTGTTTATCTGGAATCCGCGGTGGTCGAGTGGTTAGCGTCGGGGATTTCAAAACCGGGTGTCCCGGGTTCGATACCCAGTCGCGGCACTACAGCCATGGTAGAGTGCCCTTGGGCAAGGCACATTTTCTAGCCTAGTACTGGTTTGTTTACCCAGGATCATGAATAATTAAATTTAAATGCGCCCTAAATGACCGTAACTGTTGATGCGCCATAAAACAATATACATGTACATTCATTAACTGTTTATCTAAATTAATATTAAAGAGTCATCTGCCTTGAAAACATCTTTAACTAAAAATGCCCACAGGCAACATGTCGAGCCCGCTCCAAAGGTTTTGTCACAAACATAGTGCTCTTCCATGCAATTGCAACACAGACTAACAAAACGTTGACCTGATATCAGTTACCGTCATTAAGGGCCTAGTTAATCATGCATCAAAATATGTCTACAAGTGGGAAAGGGTTAAAGAGAGCATTTTTTGTTTGTGCAAAATTTGATCTACTTCCAGCATCCTCACCTCAATATGGTGAGCATGACATTGTGTACCCAGTAATTAGGGAGTGCCATGATGCATTGTCTCTCAATTAAACCTTTGACCTCTAACTGTGACCTTGACCTTTGAGGTACAGGATTGGAGGATCGTCATGGTGAACATTGTGTGCCCAGTAACTGGGGAATCCTAGATGCATGATTGAGATGTGGGCCAGGCAAGAAACATACCTATAAAACAAATGCTCATTTTGACCTCCAAGTGTGGCCTTGCCATTTGAGGTACAGGCCTTTGTCTTGGGCATGACATACCACCTCATCACTGTGAACATATGTGCCTAGTAACTTGTAAGTCCTATGATGCATGGTTGAGTTGTGGGCCAGACAAGGTACAGTCCTATCAAACAGTACTCATTTTGACCTTTGACCTCTTTGTGAGACCTAGACGTTTGAGGTACAGGCCTTTGTTTTTGTGAAGTTTAAACTTTAAACTTTACAAAGAATTGAAAACATTAATTATTGGCAAATTGCTCTCTTTTCTCATTTTGCTGCAATGTTTTCAAAACTCATCTGCTGCAATACATAAATAAAATTCCCTAAGTATCAAGGAAAGCAATAAGAAACTTATAAGAAAATTCATGAAATATTTATCTTTGAATTTATTGCCTTCATACTAACCTTTTATCATCAAGCCAGTACAATAATATTTCTTAAATAAGAAGTTGTCCTCGGACGGAAATAACCAAATGTCGATATTTCATAATCATGCACATGATGCAAAAAACTTTCTACCACAAAACACCCTCACAAAAGTCATGCTTAATAAAATTCTTCCGTCACAGTCAAATGCTCAGTGGCAGATAGGTACTTAAATTTGAGCTGTTACACTTTTATAGACTTTGAATGAATGAAGATATTACATATTGTTCTAATTTAGTCAAATACTGGTAGGTTCCAAATAATATATCATGTAAATTGTAATACATGTGTTTGATTGTCTATGAGTATGATGGTTTAGAAAGACCTGTTATTACTATCTAAGTAAGTTCCTCTATATTTGATTTCTCTAACCCTTTCCCACTAACAACAAGTTTGCAGCAGATGACTTAGATGGCATTTAGTTAAAAATATTGAATTAAAGAATAATTATTGAATAGAGATAAAAGCATTGTGGTAAAAGGAGAAATTGCTCATCATGAGCAATTTCACCTTTTGTCAAAATGTTTTCAAAAGTTTTCATAAATATTTTGCCAATACCTAAAATAACCATTTGATCTATAGCTCAACTAATAAGAAATTATCATAATCATTATCATGCTCAAAATAGAAAATTCTGTTTTATATTTGCTTCTAACAGCTTATGTAGGATAAATATTTTCGCACATACAACAAAACTGCAGCAGACAACTTTACAAACATCACAGCAAAAATATAGGAAATATCTAAATATTAAGCCTTAATTATTTGAAATCACTGTGGCAAATGAAGTGTCTCCATGTGGGAAAGGGTTAAATTTACAGCACCCTGAACTTTACATCAGCAGCCATTCCTCAATCTAACAGCTTCTGTAACAGTTTTGTAAAACTGCAGCAAGCCATGCCAATAAAGCATCAGTTCAGTTTTATCATTCAAATACAAGTTTTGTTTCTAATGCTACATACAAGAACAGTATATAATTTATATCATTTAATTAACTAAATCACTATAATTGGACATAATGCCAGCTGTGCTCCATGATCTGTGAAGAAGTGAAGATAAATGCTCTTATAATGCATAATCTTGTTTCAATTCTAGGTGCCACTCTTAGTACAGTGCATGTAGAAGGTACCTACCGGTAATTAAAATCAATCCACTTTCTGGATTTTACAACAGAGATTGGGACAAATAAAATAAACATTGCAAACAAACGAGAAAAGATTCTGACATTTCCCTGCAATGTATTTCTTCAGCACAGATGACAAACACAAAAGTGTCTTCTTCAGGGAAAATAGCTTATTCTATGTGGAAAAAGAAATCTTAACACTTTCTCACATGCAGACATTTTTTTAGATTTTCCATATTTTTGCCTAGAAATGTTCAGTCGTCTGTTGCAGATGTGTTGTATGTGGGAAAGGGTTAACTAAGCAGAAGCAGTGTCATAGTTAATTACAAAAAGATATTTTAACACAAGAAATGCGGTCAAGACACAGAACGCTGACCATAACAACTATTTTTAATTTACCGGTGACCTTGACATAGATCAAAATGAAGCCCAAAACAGGCTTCTGTTCTTCCTTAGGTTCCTTTCTATGAAATTTCGATAGAATCAGAAACGACAAATTGAAGTTATTTGAGTCAAAATGAAAGTTTACTCAAGCTTGTACAGCCAACCACGGAAGCAACATTTTAAAATGTTTAAACTTTGATGAAAACCGGGTTAATAAAGAAAAAGATTTGTCTTTTACAGAAGATCTATTGTATTTTATATGCCACTGTTTGAACTTGAAAATACTTGGGGAGACTAGATATGTTATCTTTTGATATGTTTTGTTTTTACTTTGAACATATAGCTGCCAATGACATATTTAAGAAATGTAAAAAGTTCAATATAAATTTAACAGGAATTGGGAAGATATAAGAAGCTTTCATGATAATAGTTACATCATACTAAAACATATTATGGGCAACAAAAAGTAATACAAAAGGTCAATTATTACTGATAAATATCAAATTAGTAATTTTTAATATGGGTTTTTACATTAATATATCATTTGTTGCTTAAATCTTTCATGGATGCATACAACTTAAAACAGAATTGTAGCAGAAAACTTTTGTAAACATTGGGAATGAAGTACATTTTTGTTTTATTATACCATTTACTTTCTAGATGTTAAATGATTTGCTAAAGACCTTTTCAAGGCAGACAACCATAAACAAGATCATAGCGGGTCAATGTTTAACTCTTTCCTGGATACAGACTGTTACGTATTTCACACCTCTATCTATATCACAGGATTTAAATAAATTCATCTTTACAAGGCTATTTATTTAGTGGATTAATCTGAAAGTGATTCGTTGATTGGACTGGTGAGATGTATAATAGAGGTTTTTAGTTGACATATTTACTAGTATAAAGAGTTATACAGTTCCTTCTGTTTTAAACAATAAAGTGTTCAAAGTAACAAATATGTTGCCTGACAGTATGTTAGTAATTTAAATGAAAGCAGACAGACAAAAAAGAATTGCTGTGTGTGTTACTACTAAGGCATACAACACATAAATGGAGTAATAAAAACTCCATTGAAATGTAAATCAAAGAAATCAGCAAAAAACATTATATCAATCTAAAAAAAATAGAGCTTAGAAGTTTGTGGCAATGCAGTTATATAAAAATCAGCAAATTAAATTTATAATATTGAACCTATCTACTCTGTAATATGAAGGCATCTGAGTTCTCGTCTTTTTTGCCGTCTTGTTGGCCGCATCTATGTATTGATAATGTATTTAAAGTAAAACAGAAGTTTAAGGCTTTAGGGATTTACATTGTTTAAACAGTTAATGTATGTATAAAAGGTTATGTATATAAAACCTACAACAATGAGACAACATAAGGCAAACAAGAAATGTAAACAAACGAGCAGCGTGGATTAAAAACAGGAACAATGCCAGATCATCATATCTTCAGCCAGGAGACATATAAATAACTTGGTCTAAGTTCATGCCAACGCAGTTATCACTTATGTAGCCTTATCATTGCTTGCAAATGCAATTTAATTCATACTTTGCCTGATTTCACTAATTTTTAAACAAGGGCTATTTTTCACCATAGGAATAGTAAAAATCTTATATTCATTTGACGTCATGTGACAACATCTTCAAACATGATTGGCTCAAGAGGGCCAGTATCGTTCCACTGCATTAGACAAAATTAAATCACTTAAGCCATATAAGGCAAAATAGCCCTGGCCCCTGGTTCCCATGTTTTTCGACCAATCAACATGGTTTGAAGGAATCTGAATGAGGGTCACCTAAGGAACATTTCTACAATTTTTTTTTTAAATCTTCTACATACTTTCTGAGGAGAAGATTTTTTAAAGTTTTCTCTATAGCCATATCAGGCAAAACAGCTTGCCCCTGGTGGCAATGTTCTTTGACCTGTCAATATGACTTGAAGGAATCTCAGAGAGTTACCCAAGTAACATTAAATATTCTACCAAACTATTGGAAAATCAGCTTCAAACATTATGAGAAGGATATTTTAAGTTTTCACTATAGACATATAATTCAAAACAGCACTACCCCCTGGTGGCCATATTTCTTTTACCAATCAACATAGTTTGAAGGAATTTGATAAAGGATCATACAAGGATTTCTACAAATATTTTGAAAATCCGACAACCAGTTTTTTCCTTTGGTTGCCATGGAAACCAGAATTTTGTATGGATCAATTTGTTTTAAGGAATTTGAGAGAGGACATTGAGTGGATGCTACCTATGAAGTTTCATCCGAATTGGCCAAGTGGTTACAGAAAAGAAGGGGTTTTGAAGCAAAAGGTTGACACACGTACACACAGCGGACAATTTGACATGACATAAGCTTGACTGGCTTTCAGCCAGTGGAGCTTAAAACAACAAAGACAAACACTCAAATGCATTCATAAACAGTAAACAACAACCATGATAATAATATGTGAAATCATGACATTTATAAACCTTACCACCACTGACTTACCTCATGTTACACAAATATGGGGACTGTCACTGAGGTGGAAACAGGTTATTATATACGTTAGTTCAAAGAGTAATTTAAAGTATAAATATAATTAATGATAACATTCACTTCTTTTAATTATTTTATCACAAGAAACATTGTGTAAAAATGCCCTTACCCTTTCCCATTTGTTGACACATCCTGTTGCATCTGCAGCAGATCAAGACCTATGAAATATCGGTAAAAGAAGAAATTGCATATAATAGGCAATCTCTCCTTACCACTCTATTTTATAATCATATATATCAATTTTCAAGATATTCCATATTTTTGCCTAGAAGTTTTCAAAGTCGTCAGATGTATGAGGGAAAGGGTTAAGAACAAAATCACAGTCAGAACTACAGGGACTACAATTACTCCTGCTGTTAAATTTCATGTGTAATTTTTTCAAAACAAAAAAGTATCAAAGTTACTCAGATTATTTCCTTGAGTTTTTATGGTAATGCATATTTGGAAGTGAGTTACCTTGACGATGTAATTTAAATTGTTTCAAAATTGTTTGTGAAAAGTAACTGACCATGGACATTCTGTCCCACATACAACAAGCCTGCAGTAAAAAACTTTGTAAACATCTAGACAAAATTATCGAAAATCACAATACCTAAAAATGTTATTGTTCAATAGAGTTGAAATAGAGTTGAAATCATTCTGGCAATAGGAGAAATATTTCTTCTTTTGCTACAATGGTTTCAAAAGTTGTCTGCTGCTGGGGCGTCAGAAAGTGTCTGTATGATGGAAATTAAATATTCAAGGTTTCTGCATATTTATTTTCAAAAACATATGTTGCAGGTTTGGGAAAGAGTTCAATACATGTACTTATAGTTTCTGATACCAATAGAAACGAGATGCATTAATAATACCTATTTCTAAATTCTAGTATTTGTCAAATTCACATTTTGTAAGATGAAACATACAGGCTTCAGTTACCACTGATCAGTCATCAAACCTCATGCAGGCGATTCAATTAGCCGTTTTCATGCAAACAACATTCAGTATTTGTATTGAAAGGATTACCCTTACACTTTTGCTGTCTATAAACATGTAATTATTTTATCATATTTAAGATGAAAACTTAATCTTAATTATACAATAGAATTTATTTTTGTGTTCAATTTTTCTACAAACTCTTTACTCTTTCCCTCATACGACAATTCTGCAGCAGACAATTTTGAACATTTTTGTCAAAAAATAGGAATTCTCCTTAATAAAATGGATAACCTATGACTAAAAGTGGAAAACATTGTGGCAAAAGGAAAATTCTTTTGACACTTTGTTTTCAAAAAGCCGTCTGCTGCAGAGGCGTCAGAAAGTGTCTACATGAGGGAAAGGGTTCATGATGGACAAAATTTATGGTTTGATCATTGTTGGTTGATAACAATTATCTTTATCAAGAATTGGCAAGGTAACTATATTCCTACTATTATTCTACTACAACCAAGTATTTCTACTATCTTCGTCATTTTTGAAGATGGCCATAATCCACAGTATAATGAATAAACAAACTTAACCCTTTCCCATGTATAGACGCTCTCTGATGCCTCTGCAGCAGACACTTTTGAAAACATTTTAGCAAAAGGAGAAATTGCTCCTAAAGTGCAATTAATCTGCCACAATGTTTTCAACACTATTTATAGAGACTTTCTTCATTTCTGCCTTGACATTTTCAAAGCTATCTGCTACAAATGTTGTTGTATGTGGGATAGATTAAATAAAGTAACAAATCATCCTGAATAACTGACCAACCCCTATACCACTCATGTTTATACATTGCAACAAAACCATCATGTGAAAGAAAGGCTATGATAATATAGTGTTTATAACAGACCAAGAGAATGATAGTGGTCCCCCCAAAAATCCCCCTGAACTCCCATAATGCATTTTCAACAAATGTTAGATAAGATTAACCCTTTCCCACTTGTAGATGCATCTTGGAACATTTGCAACAGACACACTTTCAAAACATGGTGGCATTAACCCTTCCCCTCATACGACAATTCTGCAGCAGACAACATTGAACAGGTTTTGTCAAAACATAGAAAATCTCCATAATTGAATGGACAACCTATGACTAATAGTGAGAAACATTGTGGCAAAAGGAGAAATTGCATGTTTTGTGCAATTTCTTCTTTTGTCACTATGTTTTCAAAAAGCCGTCTGCTGCAGAGGCGTCAGAAAGCGTCTATATGTGGGAAAAGTTTAAGAGAACGAATTGTCAGGATAATTTGCAGCAATATAGCATAATGTCCACTACAAAGGACAGCCATTTTTGAACTCCATCCAAGCTCTTGAAAAACTTTCACAGAAACCGTTATTCGTATTTAGTCCCTATTATGGTTTCTTTATTAATCTATTACTTCACATGTCATTTCAAATTTTGTCTACTTTACAATCAACAGATGAACAAGTGGAACAATCTGGAAAACTAGAAGTAACTATTTGACAAAGAGTTGAAAATATTGCAATTAAAGGTGAAATTGCTTGTTTTGAGCAATTTTACCTTTTATTGCAATATTTTCAAAAGTCGACAGCAGCAGCAGGCGTCAAATGTCATCAGTGTGAAGTAATGGGTTTAAAACCATGTACCTTTTAAGATAAGTTATTCACCAGCTACATATGGTGTTTTTTTTTTTCAATACTGAAAAGTAAATGTTGCATTAACCCTTTTCCATGTTCAACACATATGAGCAGACAACTGTGAAGACATCATGTAAAAAAAATAGAAAATATTTCAAAAAGTTAACTTTTAAGAACAGAGATGAAAAACATTGTGGCAAAAGGAGAAATTTCTTGTTTTAAGCAATTTCCTTTGTTTGTCACAATGTTATTAACACTTGTTTGCTGCAGAGGCCTCGGAATCCTTCTGTATGCAGGAAATGGTTAAAAAATCAGCTAATGAGCCACTTTACCATTTCCTTTTCTGTTTTCTACTCTTAACCCTTTCGCTCATATAGACGCTTTCTGACGCCTCTGCAGCGGACGGCTTTTTGAAACATTGAGACAAAAGAATAAATTGCGATTATTGTACTTTCATTTAAAGGGTGTTTCCAAAAAATTTCGGGTATGCTTTCAAAGTCGTCTACTGCAGATTTGTTGTATGAGGGAAAGGGTTAAATCAAACCTTCATTTCTGCTGATTTTCAATTATTTTCTTAAGATTTTGGTGAATTTGGAAAAGTTCAAGGAGTAAAAAGGTTAAAATACCTACATGGTATATCATGGTACTTTATTGAAAGCCAATGCTAATCTATCATCATTGTTGTCAGACATTAATGTAACTGATACTTAATCCTTTCCCACATACATTAATCTATACAAGCCGAGATTGAAAACATCTTTACAAAAAAAGGGAGTGTCTATATCAATTAAATTATATTTATTAAATAGTGTTCGAAGTTTTTTAGGCTATAGATGAAAATGACCAATTTCTCCTTTTTCAACAACATGTTCAAAAGTTGCTGAAGATGTGAAAAATTTCTTCTGCATGTTTTTTGGTTTTCGGACAGTCCTTTCAGCATTGTTTAATTGTATGCTCTTTACACATATTCTAGTACATGTACATGTATATAGTTTTAACAGAAACATGTTGAAACTACTTTGCCAAAGATACTATGCTGTAAAACAATTATTTATGAAACCTTTATTATCTTTATTTCAATATTCACCATTTGCCTAAATCCTTTCCCTCATAAGACAATTCTGCAGCAGACGACTTTGAACATATTTTGTCAAAAAATAGAAAATCTCTTTTATTGAATGGATAACCTAAACTAAAATTGGAAAACATTGCAGCATGGTCACAATGTTTTCAAAAATCTGTCTGCTGCAGAGGCGTCAGAAAGTGTCTATATGAGGGAAAGGTTTAAAACTTATGGGGCTACAGTTT
>JAUELF010134813.1:0-15175 GCA_031471495.1 Clinocardium nuttallii | reverse complement strand
CCCAGGGACCATGAATAATTAAATTTAAATGCGCGCTAAATGACCTTACCTGTCGATGCGCCATAAAACAATATACATTCATTCATTAAGGAATTGTTTACTTTGTATTGATCCGGCTGTATCGGTTTGAGTAATATATTTGTTTAAGTGATTATTTACCATGCTGTCCTTACACAAGCGTATCGGTCGTAATGAAGCTGTTTCTACCTAGTTTTGTGTATGGACACACCTCGATAGAACGTCATGTATATCTCGATGCGGAAGCTCTAACTACAACTACAGCCAACACTCACAATATGCAATAACATGTGTTATGTCACGATTTATGTTGCTCAAGCTAGCGGCAATATCTTAAAGCCGTCAGGACATTGTTTAAAATGTTGGGATGTTAAGGATGTTTCTTTACTCATGTGGCCGCTGCACACACGTGTACTATCATGTGGTATCTTGAAGATTCAAAAGTACAACTAGGCGAGAAAGTCGATTCAAGTCAGGGGAATATCTTAATACTTTTTGAGGGATTATTTTTGTCAAATGAATAATGATACATTGTAGTTATTGTCTTTCTAAATCAGCCCTTGCCGGGAAAAGTTTGTTTCGCGTCGAATGCTTCCCCAGCCAGTATACACAGGAAATGAATACTTCTTCTTCTACAAAGACTTCGATGACTCCAACTTCCATTACATCTGCTGAATCAACGATGGAAACAGAACATGGTAGAATATTTTATGCTGTGTCCATATTTTTTATATTATGCATTTAACTCTAATAAAATAAAGAGGACTTATCATTGATATATATTTATATTTAAAGACTGGTGATAAAGGAAAACATATCTGCTTAACTATGGAACCTTTCTATAAGTGAAGGTGTAGCTATTGAACATATTGCAGTAACTATTGACCGTGGAGTCCTCTGTGACATATGCGTGGAATTCACAGAAACAACTGATACGAATATTGCATAACAGTTGATCGGATCCCTTAACAGTTTTCCTGAATTGCTACTTATAGTCGCCTGCTTCGAGAAATCACCGATAAAACATGGTATAAATGAAGACGCAGAGTTAAAGATTTTGAGCTATTTGGATAAATACCGATTTATGCAAATGCGATAAGCAGTAATTATGTTTATATCTATTTTAGGCTCTACATCAGCGTTAGCAAAAGATACGAACACTGGATCAGACAACACTAGTCCTTCAGGTTAGTATTTAGTAGCGGTACACTATAATACAATACAATACAAAACAAAATAGTTGAATTGCAACCATGTTTTTTCATGTACAGGGAAGCTAACTTTTCGAATAACTCGATCTGGTCCTCTCACTATTCAATTACCCTATTGAACTCACCTGTACATATACTTGGATTGCTGTTATTGGTATAATGCGTTTATTTTTATTTAATGGACTTTTGATTTGTCTAAAAGTTAGATGCTATAAACTTGTTAAAGGCTGTTAATACTTTTATCGTGGAATTCGCAGCAGTAATGTGAATTTATGTACACGAATTGAAATTATAAACACATGATTTAATTACCTATTACCCATGAACGACGATTTACTTTCACAGGTGCTATCATAGGTGGAGCCGCTGGTGGAGGAGCAGTTCTTGTTATCATTGTCACAGTTGTTATTGTTGTGCTAGTCGTTAAAAGGTATGTTAACTCTTACATATGTGCATGCATATTTGACAATGCGAAACTCAATAAAGAAGTATGCTTTACAATTTTGGGTAATACCGGTTTTTGCAGGACTATCATAGTATCCGCCCATTTATCAAACCCCGCCCTGTCGCGACAATAATCCGGACAATGTATTAATTATAACACTTTATAAACATTACGGGTTGTTTGTGCGCTCTATGGAATATGTATAATTACAAGTAAATTATCATTATGTAATCAAGGAGCGATCATGGATGAATCGTGGAGAGATCCTTCTTCTGTTTTAAAATTTAATCATTTTTCCTCTTTGATAACAAAGAAGATTTGCATGGCGCATACGGTTATTTGTTTGCTACAGTTGTATAAGGAGGATATGATGATCACGACAATATAAACAATGATGTATTGACAAAGATCCTCTTTAGACATATATATTTGTATTGACATCGAACAACTATTTCAAGTAATAAAGATATGTTCTGATATTAAACACAATGCACTCTATGTAAAAGTACTAAATAGAAAAGAAATTCAATTTTAAATTACCGTTTGTCCGTTTCCAGGAAGAAAACTAAAAATACAACGTCAAACAACGAGGACTATTACATGACGGAAAACGATCTATACAACGTCAGAAACAGTTCAATCAAATCAACCAATGAGAAAACGTATGATACGTACGACGAAATCGAGGCAGCCAAGGAAACGCGAGAAAGCAGAATTTACGCTGAAGTCGATAAAAACAAGAACAAACCAAATACTAATACAAAGCAGCCACATACTGTCAATGAAAATGAGTATAATCACTTGAATGATTTGAAAGGACCTGTATCAACAGGCAATCTATACTCTTCAATAGGAAAGCGTGGAAGTGACCCTGGTTCGAATATTTATAACACAACACATCAAAGTACTCTTGGAAACGCTATCAGCGGCAGTAAAGACGACCAAATTTATGACACAAGCAATGAATAATAATGTTTGAAGGTTCCATATTCTCCGACCTGTCCTTGAATTTATTGCTATGCAAAAACGTTTCACATTCATGTTTTGTCATTTTTGGGAGTTAACTCACTTGGGGAATAACTCTACCTTTTCATTAAAAGTGACTTGTATTGCCCGTCTTAATATTATGTCTATTCACACAGGCTTACTGGAGTCATGATTACTGGTCGCAGCTTTCAAAAAGCCAATTTTGAACCTCCGGATGATTATATCAGCATTAGTCCAACAATTTCTCAGTTATATCACGGCGGCCAGTTCACCTACTCATGTGTTTCCTGGTTCTCTCACACCAGTACTCAACACAACAATCTTCCCAAGCAACTGGCTCCTTTTCCACATAAACTTAGCCCATTGGTGGAAGACGGATGACGCATGTTGCAATGACTTTTGTCAAACGTCGGAAAGAAAGTTGGCCGAGCCGGGATTCGAACTCACAACCCCTGGATTTACAACCCGCGTCGTTACCGACTGAGTTAAAAATGATAGCAGAAATGTTCATATTTAGAGAATAAAACATGTGTGGCAAGGGGTATTACATTACGGGAAATCTGAAAAGTATAACTATGTAGGTCGCACGAATGACGTCATAGTCAAATTTCCATATGGACCCACAATAAGCTGATTGAGATGTTTAATCATGGGATAGAAACATCCACACGCCATTTCAGATAATTCACCAATTAAAGTACAGTGTGAATATTAATCTATTTCATATTATACAGTTTATAAATGCACCAGTTATATTCTTCCATTAATGTGCTAAAATGGACTCAGAAATAATTATTTGTTTTTTCCACTTTATGTTTGTTTGTTCGTTTGTATTGTGTTTTATGCAACTTTCACCATTTTCCAGTTAACTATAACACGGCAGTATAGATACCCTCGAGTCTGCCATAATGCTTACCCGGCAATCCGGAGCACCATTGACACAGTTATATTTGCTTTTTGCACTATGTGTTTGTTTGTTTGTTTGTATGGTGTTTTGCGCCACTTTCAACCATTTTCAAGTTAAATGACACGGCATTATTGGTTCATTCCGTGTCTACTGTAATGCTAACCCAACAATCAAGAGCCCAATAGACGCAGAGCCATAACTACCATGTTTAAAGTATTTACTATGACTCGCACTGGAATCGAACCCACGACCTCCCGCTCCCGAGGCGTCCACTATTTAACATTGAAGGCATTTGTAAAAATATTATCAAAATTATAAAACAATGATAAAAAAAACATACCTTAATATATAAATACCAGACGAATATTCTTTCTTCGTTTCAATTTGTGTTACATCAATTTAAATTACAACGGTAATTCAGTCTACCAGTTCATTTGATAAATTTAAGAAGTTGTACCAACAGCACACATTTGGTGCCTCTCGGTTTATGTAAATACAACATAATGATAAACAATTACAAGTGAATTACGCATAGATATACCCCTAACGAAAATATCACCAATCGAAATAGTTTACTTTATTTTACAACTGTGACATCTAAGCTGCACACTCTATTTACATTATTCCATTGGTCAAAAAACAGGTTTCTCTTGAAATGTGCAGTCTTTGAATTGTGTTCTTCTTTGTGACTAGCATCACATGTAATCTTCAATGTAATCAGATATCAATGTATTTTCCAAAACATATTAAAATAGTATACTAAAATGGAAAATGTTTGAAAATTGTAAAAGATATAAATAACTGTTTAAAAACATAATAAACAATAACCCCTTATTATATCTTAGATCTTAATTCTTTTAAACCACCACATTGTGCAATAATTACATTGGACTGTTTGTCTGTTATTACAGTATTACAGCAATAAATTTGTTTCTCACTTTCCCGTGACCATAAATGTGCACACAGTGGACAAATTACAATTCTATACGCGAGGAAAACAACACCCCTGTTCGCATACCGGCTCCTAAAACATTAACGTTTAAAACAAAGTATATATTTGTATCTTCTTAAGAAAATGAAAGTGAGGCAGAATATTTAGACTTCTTATTGTGATTGTTGCTAAATGACGAAAGTTTTCACCACACTTGTAAATCGGAAGACAAGTGTAATTGTCAAGTACATGTTAACACAAATAACATCTATCATATTTTTTTCGTGTGGTAAATATATGATATTATGGATCCGTCTTTCATTTGATCAATATAAACAAGGAAACGTATCTTCAGAGTGTTTTAAAGACTGCATCTGTTGAAAAAATGGAATTTTCTTGTACGCTGAGTTTTTCTTGTGTTCTCTTCGTCATTCTTGTAAAAGGTAAGATATTGTTATCCTTTTATATCATTCAAAACATACTCGAAATATGTATCGTATATTGTATTAATCAAAGTTGTATAAACTATTCTTTCGATTATTTACGAATACACGATATGTAGTCATTTGTTTTCTTCGGCATGCTAGTTAAAGATTTGACATTTAGTTATGTTAATGTATTTGTAGTTTCGGTGTCACGATGATGACGTATCATGTTCAGTATAAAATAGAGCGGGTCCATATCAGTCACGTGAATGTGACAGATTATTAATCGATGGGCTCATTTGCAAGTCAATTATGCAAGACTTATGGGATCGAAACGATTTCAACGTATGCTGACCAATCAGCCGCCAACATATATGAGCGCAATTTAAAATAATTAAGAAATGCTTATTGAATACTCAAAATAAGCGAATTCCATCTATAAATAACTTCGTAATTAATCAGTTACTTTTGGCAACATGCTTCTGCAAACACAACTATGCACAATATTTATGGTTTTGATTCAGTAGTGAAAGTGTATTAGTTCGCATGCTCAGCGTTATTCGTCTACTGCCGTGAAATTGCCGGACACATCCGAGTCACATGCATATGATATCGCCCTAAATGAGCAGAAGTTCCGATGTCATGCCTCTTGGGTCACGAAATCTCCCACCGAAAACACCCCAAAATGCTTGTTTTACTATAGAAATTTGGTTATCTTTAAGCAGACACTCAAACATATTGGAGTTTTAAATTCACTTATCGGGGCTAGGTGATATCATGATCCCGTGCCCCTATACACATCGTATAAATAACTGTGCTTACACAGAAACATTTTTGTGTGTAGTTGTCGAAGGTCATTGGGTTGAATTCTTTTTCAAATTCAAATTATTTAACACTCATAATCAATTCAATGATTTACTTGAGAATAATACAGAAATTATACATTGTTGATGGCGAAATATGTATAAAACAACATCAATACCTAAGACGACGTATATATAGAGTGGTAATGTCCAGACAGTTAATGTCAATAAGTAAACATGTTATGTGATATCCTTGTGTAAATTATGTCAAGTAATCTGTGCATGTATGTACCAATTACCAAACGCATATCTAATAAATAAATACATATTAATTAATACAAACATCTACATATCTAGCAAATCTTCTACCACAATAAGGTGTCTGCTAGAGCAATTAATTGGTACCCGTTGGTGAATAGAGCATTCACTGAGGTATCCAGAATATAATTACTTGATGCTATTTAGCATTTTAACGATATATGTATTCATACGTGTCCAAATTATATCATTTTTTATTTGAAATAATGCTATCAATTTGTACATATTTGGGCGGTCATAAAACAATTATGGGATGTATTGTATGCAAAGTTCTTTGACTACTGGGCAAACTAAAAGTGCATGGTATTTATCGCTCATTCCATTGCATACATTACATATTCTGTCGGGTTTTTTTTCAGGAATAATTTAAACACTAATGTTTCCGTGTTTTGAGCGCCCCTATACATGTATTTATTTATTTATTTAGTAGGGTTTAACGCCGCTTTCAACAATATTTCAGCCTATACATGTAACTTATGTGCTTTATTATAACAAAACAACAACATATTTTTCAGCAGGATATTTATTTAAGCAAGAGGGAAGGCGAAAACAATACGTTTAGTGTCTCAAAGCAGTCTTGTCCGTTTCATCAAAGAATTCGATGGATTTATACTTGAAACTTGATACGTTAATAAGTGTATATGCGAAGTTGTGTCAGCTTAAGTTATTTCGGTATCGTTTTAATGATTGACTGTTTATCTTTTGTTGATCTTTCAAATTTTTCAAATTGTGTTAACGTTGTCCCTATTGACTTATTCGAAACAAAACCTAATTTATATTTCATTTGTCAGGATTCGTTTGCCAGTTTGATAATTTAAACGGGATGTGCTGGGATGAATACGAACATGAAATTGAAACAATTGAAGACCAAGGAAACGGTATTTATTTTGTTTATTTACAACATTCCCGATGAGACTAAATAACAATTACATATGTTGTCACGACCTTTAAGAAAGTTTCGTAAGACACATTTGACTAGTCGTATGTAAAGGTTCCTATCAAATTGTCCTATATATATTCTATGCTCAGTATAATTGCTAGATTTGAGTTTAAAGTCATTTTTAATATTTTCAAAAATATCACGGCCGCCAGTTCACCTATCTATGTTTTTCCTGGTTTACTTACACAAGTACTCCAACCAACAGTCTTTCTAAGCAAATGACTGATCTTCCAAATAGACAGATTGCCCATTGTTGGAAGGCGAATGACGCTTGTCGCATTGACTGTTGTCAAACTTCGGAGAAAATGTTGACCGAGTTGTGGTTTGTGGTCACAACCCCTGGATTGACAGCCCGCGTCTATACTAAATGATCCACATGTATAAGATGATGTTTACAAACATAGCCCAGATTTGGTCAAACGGAAATTATTGGTTATGTTAGCGCAGATGTTTTCCATAATAACTTAAATCACTGGTCAATCAACCGTGACAAAAACGATAAATAAACCCCTATGTAGGACTTTTCCAAGTTTTGTGGAAATCATCTCAGCTTAGGTTCATTTTGGAAAATGTTTATACGAGACCTTGTTGTATACTACAAGTGCTACTACTGTGGTTAAAATGTGTGCTTTAAGTTATTCAAAATGGCGCTGTAATGGTTTAACGCTCAAATAGTAAATCTACGGTGTTTAGTGGCTACCATGCAAGGCAATGTTTTTAAGGGACTGTGTACTCTCCTCATTCTAATAAAAGCCAATAATATTTTGTAAATTGAAAATGTAGTAGCTTAAATTAATGAATGCATACTAGTACTGTTTTGTATTACACAGTTCGCATGGATTTATATTTTGTTATATACACTTTAATAAAAATGTTATTTTAGGGAAGTAAATGACTATATTAGCAGTAGATGTGTGTTTGAAACTCTTCTTCTTGGCATTTCTTTATAATTGTCTTTCAGTTTTTGAAATTAGATTGTGTTCATCATTCGTCTGACACTCAGCAATAGTCCTGCGCATTTATATATTATTTTTTTAAGTGCTGTATGTTTGTTCAGACTCCCAACTCTCCAATATAACAGACACCGTGTACATGGACATGGCAAAAGTTCCTCGATTCGAAAACTCCACGTGTTATTGTACAGTGACATTTACAAATGAACGTGAGGATGATCTAAACAGTGTTAGACTTGATTACAAGACAGAATCTTCCACTGAAGCTTTGACTGTAAACGGGTATGGGTTCGATCGTTTCAGCACGAAAAACGACGTACATGTTGTTGGAACTATACTTAAAATGAACAACGTAACATTCACATTAAAATCTCCGGAAACAGCTTTCAAAGCATGCCTTAGGATAGCTTCTGACAAAAGTAAGTGTGTAAATATATTCGTGAAAAAACTTTTTAAACAAGACATGTAAACGTTTGTTAGTGTGGTCAATATTGGTCGTCATGGGGTTTCTTGACTTGTTAAGATTGTTCTGGTAGAGAATCGAAACATGGCTCAGACATGATGAATGTGATGGCTGATCATAAACTATTCAACTTAACAAAGGGCGAAATGTTAATACGCCAATTTTCTTACATGTGTCTTCTAAATTGAGTGCCGACTTATTGAAATATACCCATGCTACAGTATTCTTATCAACAAGATCAATCAACAAACACTTAATTATATAATTAATTAATTAAATATCTGCTTTTGGCGCTCATTTGAACGAAACAACATGTAAAGTTACAGTAATGCATTTCAGAATAAAATCTTTTCTACAATAGTATAACATTGGAATTCTTATTGTCAGTGTTCAATATTCATTTTTAGCCCTATTGGCTGAATGTCAGTTGAGCTTATGTCATAACAAATTAGCCGCCGCTCATGCGTGTGTGTCCGTGCGTCAACATCTTCTTTTGTGTAACCAGTGGGTCAATTGGATGAAACTTCGCAAGTAGCATTCTGTCAGTGTCCCCTCCTAAATTCCTTCAAAGTCTTTTAATACATACATAATTATGGTTTCCATGGCAACCAAAAGAAGAAAGGAAATATTGAAAGAAATTCCTCTTGTCCGATTCTCAAATAATTATGTAGAAATATTACTTAGGTGACGCTCTATCAAAGCTTGTAAGCCATGTTGATTGTGGTCAAAACACATGGCCGCCAGGGGCTGTTTTGCCTTATATGGCTATAGCAAACACTTTAAAATCTTCTTCTCCTAAAGTCTATGTGGCCAATTTCCAAATTGTTTTGTAGAAATGTTCCTGGGGTGACACTCTATCAGATTCCTTCAAGCCATGTTTATTGGTGAACAAAATGACCGCCAGGGGCGTGGTTGTTTTGCTTTATATGTTTTAGTGAAAACTTTAAAAATCTTTTTCTCCAAAAGCATTTAGCCAAATTAAAAAAACTTGTTTATAAATTGTCTTGGGTGTCCATCTTTCAGATTATTCCTTCAAGCCATGCTGATTTGTCGAAAAACATGGGCACCAGGGGCCGGGGCTGTTTTGTATGATACGGATATAGTGAAAACTTTAAAATTCTTCTTCTCCAAAAGTATCTGGCCGATTTCAAAATAATTGTGTAGCAATGCTCCCTTGGTGACCCTCTATCATATTACTTAAAGCCATATTTGTTGGTCAACAATCAGGACCGCCTGGGGGCTTTTTTGCCATATATGGCTATAATGAGTTTTGCATAATGCAGTTGAGCGATACTAGAAGCCCTCTTGGACCATATTATTCTGTTAACATTCTATAAAATTCGATTTACTGATACCTTACCATGTAGGGTGCTGATTTCTTTTTCCAGGAAGTGTTTCAATTACGTCAAGTAACTCGTAGTAAATTTTCCTAAGTTTTCCTAACACAATCGTATCGGTTGTAATTCTGAGCTCAATGAAAAGACGCTAACTCTACTGGAGCCAACCGGGTGTCGAACGTTGTTTTATATCTCAAGTCGGACACTGTAACTGCTACTAAAACCGACACTGCGTGTGTGGATTATGCAACAGTAATGATTATTTGTATTGATAATTATATTTAATGTCGCATGACATAAATAAAACCGGTGAAGAAACTCGATTCAAGTCTCGTGATTAAATTTAATGTTTCGGGAATACTATGCAGCATCACTGATTATATCTGTCAAATGAATAGTGATATTTATTCTCTTTGTTTTATCCAACTCAGCCAATGCAGGGGAAAGTTTATTTCGCGCCAAATGCTTCGCCAATCAGTTTACACCTGAAATAAATACATCTTCTTCTACAAAGACTTCGTCGACTCCACCTTCAACTACATCTGGTGAATCAACGACGGAAACCGAATTTGGTAAACACTGTGATGTTGTTTCCACATTTATTACATTATATAGTTCTATAAAACAAAATATAGATCATATATATAAAAAACATATCCTTATATCTAAGGTTTTTTTAATTAAAGGAAAAGTATAAATACTAAACGGACTCAAACAATAGACACTATTTCTTCTATGATATTCTTTCTTCTGTAACTATGTGTTTGTAATCTTGAGAAATGTCTTGTTTTTCGATATATACACTATTGGTTACCTTTTCATGCTGTAAATCCAAGCCATACCTAGTAAATATAAGTTGCCCTTCACTAAAACATAACCTTGTTTAGCATGGCAAAGCGATATGGTTTCCACTTGTCTATTAATAAAGTTTCTAGATTCAAGATACTTTATTCGGTAACGTAAACTGTATAAAGTTGCTAAAAGGCAGTAAAACGTTTTCGTTTACAGGTGCTGTCATAGGTGGAATCGCTTGTGGAGGAGCAGTTCTCGTTATCCTAATCGTAATTGTTATTGTTGTGCTGGTTATTAAAAGGTATTTTCTCATTTGCATATTGCCCAGGTTATTTGACATGTCATAGAGAGCTTAATATAGACTTCTGTATGTATTTGATCTTTGTTTAACCCTTTCCCTTATACAACTAACCTGCAGCAGACGACTTTGAAATCATAGTGACAACAATCTGAACAATCTCGATAAAAGATAGCTTAATTGTTAAATATAGTTGAGAACATTGAGACCTTTGGACACAATGTTTTCAAAATCATCTGCTGATATTGCGCCTAAAAGCGTCTGCTGGTGAGACATGGCTAAATATGTTTTTGAATGACGTTATACATGTATGTTTAGTCAGAAAAATATGTCCTATGCTCTATTAAAAAGTGAAGAGTAATTTGAGCCGTCCAACGAGAAAACCAACATGGTGGACTCTGCGTAATGTATCGATCCGGATCAGCCTAAGTTCGATACCCAGAGTCCATAATGTTGTTTTTTTCGTGAAACGGCTCACTTTATTTACATTATGTCTGTAAGATGTGTTATGCAGGGGCAATCATAGTATACGCCCGTTATCAAACGTAAAGTTCTAGCATTCACTCAATAGCATGAATAATATGTCATACCGAAGTACCCGATATTAAAAGATCCTATCCAGCCATGGAACAAGACCGAGAATACGTCACATTACTGGAGAGTACGCAAGGCTCCCAAGGGATGTATAAGTTTCAATTGACGATAAATAACTGAAAATGTATCATGTTTCAAAAATAATTAATATTTTGCTCTTAAATATTATATTTTATACGTTTTCACTGAATGTCTTCACTGAAATTTATTTTTTAAGGAAAACAATTAAAGGTCAGTACGAAAAACTTTTCATTTTAAAACTTCACCTTATTAGTGCCTCTCGTAGGATCGCCAACTTTACTATGAACCAATCTAAACGTTTAATTTCCTTTATTTCTTCGCTATTATTCATTTAATACAACATTTGATTGGTTTACAATCTAGATCATTTGTTTAAAACATCTAGGTCAAAACTGGCGTTATATGTCTATCGACGAAAAACTTCAAGTTCGATCGTTTATTTTTTCTAAGTTTCAAAATGAGACATATGAAAGTAGCATGTACACAATAATCAAATACATATTATGTCAACTTGATTATCGTCTAAAGGTGGTTTCAAACAATGAACGGTTTATAGAATATGTGCAATTATCAGAAAATTACCGTTATAATATGTACCGTTAACAATCATTGAGAGACTCTATTTCTATTTTAGAATTGACTTGGGCCATTTGCTTCTTTGATAACAAAGAGAAGTTGCATGGCGATTATGGTTGTATGACAAAATTTGATAATTATGGGATGAGGTTCACTACAACGCTAAGCAATGATGTATTGACACAATTCTTCTTTAGAAATGAAGATGTTTGTCGATATCCGACAACTAATTCAATAAATAAAGATATTTTCTGACATTTAATAATAGCAAGCACTAGATATTTCAAATGCCAAATTAGATTTTGTATAAGATTTTCAATTACCGTTTGCAGGAAGAAAACGAAAACTACTAAGGCCAATAACGAGGACTATTACATGACAGAAAATGACCTATACAACGTCAGAAACAGTTCCATCAAATCAGCCAATGAGAAAACGTATGATACGTACGACGAAATCGAGGCAGCCAATCAAACGCGTGAGAGCAGAGTTTATGCTGAAGTCGACACAAACAAGAATAAGCCAACTGAGAATACACAGACGCTGCATACAGTAGATGGAAATGAGTATAATCACTTGAATGGTTTGGTGGGACCTGTTTCGACGGGCAATATATACTCCTCGATAGGTACGCGTGGAAGTGAATCTGATGCGAATATTTATAACAGTGCAAATCAAGGAACTCTTGGAAACGCTAGCAGCGGCAGTAGAGACGACAACATTTATAACACAAGCAATGAATCATAGCATATCATCGTGGGTTCCGTAACATCGACCCCTGGTGTGTGGATACAAACAAAAGATATCCGCTACGCTAGGAAGACGGGGCTGCCTCTTGTGAGCTGCTTATATATAGGCTCATTGGAAGCTTTACTGCTAGTATAATGCACTAACACCTTTCTCGATGGTCATGATGGAGTGCCCTATCATACTACAGGTGTATTTACGCAGGGATGATGAATAAGTGTCCCGTCACCGTATTATAACTGACATTATGTTGGAAACGAGTTAAAAAGACACAATCAAATAAAACAAATACCGCTCTAAGTCTAACGCAGATCTAGAGTGTTATTTAACCTATGTTATATTAGATTTCTGTCAAATCACGCGTGTGCATGCATTTATTAACACTTTTCCACATATAGGCGATTTCTCACGTCTCTGCTGCAGACGTTGCTGCAGACATCTTTTGAAAACACTTACAAAAGGAGACACTGCTCAAAAAGAGCACTTTCTCCTTTTGCAACAATGTTTTCAACTCTATAAGCATTATAACTCATTTATATAGATTTTTCAGATTGTTGTCAAAATGTCTCAAAGTCGTCTGCTGTTGTATGTAGGGGAGAGCTGTTAACACGTGTATAAACCAGGACAGGAACAGCACCTCATCGGTGTTAATCAATAAATGAGCGAGACAACACACATTATTGCATCTGCGTAATGTATCGACCCAGACCAGCTTAAGCATGCCTCACAGGCTTACCCGGAAAGACACTTTTCGCGTCCTGTGGATTTTCTGTTTCAGGAACCATTACTCTATACCTCTATCCCCCTGAAACGGAATGTGTCGACCAGGGTCGATACATTATGCAGAAGCTATAATGTTGGTTTTCTCGCGGGACGGCTCAAATATGACTCACTGGGAAGAGTCTGACCAGCTGGTGTATGTCCAACACGGAATTCGGTCAGGATCACATTTTTGTTTGAAGTATTATTAGACTGACTTACATATCCTGATCAGACGGCGTGTTTGGACAAATGGGACGTGTGTTGACAGTATTGGATTGTCTTTAAGAACCATTCTCTAGGATAAAAAATAGTTCCCTTTTTTACTATTTTTTTTTTAAAACACAATTTGGCACTATTCCATTTAAGATCCCTCGTTTCGAAAGATGGTTTGATGTTGTTTTTAATGGGAAAAGGGGGAGGGTTCATCACATCATGTAATTGAAACACTGGGCCGAATGACCCAAAAAAGTAGATTTTCATTTTTTGAGAAAAATCCTAAATTGTAAACAAAAAACAAAACTTAAACAACGGACAACCCCACAACGTTTGATGGTAAACAGCCATTATAGTTTTTGCTGAAGAGAGAACTAATTTTTTTAAGAAATAGGATATAAATGGCGTGGATATGATTGTGTTTTACTGAAAACAATATACATGTAAAAGAAATGTAGATATCGACATTACTAACTTGTATGGTTAGGGAGGTTGTATAATTCCGCAAAAATACAAAAATCATAACTATGTAGGGTCGCGGAATCTAAATTTTGTATGGACCCATCATGCAGCAGCTGTTTGAGATGTTGAGTCATGGAATATAAACATCCAAAAGTAATTCACCAATCGAAATGCTACATATATACATGTATGTGTAATATCCTATTTCATATTATATAGGTAACTCTTTCCCACATACGACACATCTGTAGAAGACGACTTTGAACACATGGCAAAAACATGAAAGATCTCAGTAATTTTAGTATGATAATTAGAGAATATTTTCAAAATACGTCTGCTGCAGAGCCGTCAAAATGCGTCTCTTTGAGAAAATAGGGTTAATAAAGGCACCTCTAATACCCTTCCGTGACTGTGCTAAAAATAGACTCATTTAATTTATTCTTCCACTTTTTGGAAATGAAAGCAAGAATTATAAAACAATAATAAAGGACCATGAATGAATTTGAATAGCAGATGGGTGTCTCTTCATTTCTCTTTATAAAATCCACCAGTATATAGTTGATATATGTGAATTATTTGTTCAAACCGCACACCTTGGTGCTACTGCATTTATGCAGGGACTATAGATGGTATCTATAATCCCTGATTTATGTTATAAATAGAAGGATACAATATTAGAAATAAACAATACCCCATAGTATGCCTCTCTTCTAATAATAATAATAACAAAAATAACTGTCACGGTCTGAACTTGTACACAGTTGGAGAGACTACATGTCAGCGGCCCGGTTAGCTCAGTCTGTAGACTACTCTGCAGCAGACGACTTTTAACGTATTTTGTCAAAAAAATAAAAATCTCTATAATTTAATGGATAACCCATGACAAAAAGTGGAGAACATTGTGACAAAAGGTGAAATTGCACGTTTTGTGCAATTTCTTCTTTTGTCACTATGTTTTCAAAAAGCCGTCTG
>JAUELF010134702.1:0-15178 GCA_031471495.1 Clinocardium nuttallii | reverse complement strand
AATAAATAAATTTAATTGCGCGCTAAATGACCTTAGCTGTCGATGCGCCATAAAACAATATACATTCATTCATTCCATAACGGTGTCAGAAAAAGGCAATTTGGCGTAAACACGGGATAACAGCTCTTAGTATACTACCCAATGATGCATCTAAGACATAACTACGTGTTGAAGTACATTGATAGCTAATCGGACTTATCTTTACGCAGATGCATTAGGACCCCAAATCGCTAGACGCATATTTTATTATTCGAATAACGTCAACTATAGTTATAATCGAATATTTCCTTATATAAAGAGAAATCGAAAACGAAACTGAATTTGACATTTGGAGATACATTTAGTTATTTTCTACTTAAACCAGCTTTAAGTGTTTTCATAACTCGTGTTTTAATCTTATGGAATCAATCATACCAGTATAAACAAAGGTATTTTCTATTAAATTCAACATGATCTCCAACGAAACCGTTAATAGTCCGTTTATGAGCTGACTCATTTTTGTTTAATGGTTTCCACATTAGGCCAACATTTTTTTACTTTCTGTTTTTCGCGAGCGCCGACCCATTTTCAAAAATAAAACAGTTTTGAGTTATTTTTATTATTTTATTTTTCGTCGATCTCAATATTTGGGTTGAAACAGAAATAAAATCGACAATATATATATATATATTTGAGCGAAAACGCAGATAATCATGATCTGTCAGACGTTTAAATAATATGGCATTGTATCATTTCAATCGCTTGCGTAACTTTAAGGAACATACGAGCTTGGCCATTTTCTTAGGTTATAATTATTTTTCATGGAAGCATGGAAATAATAAAATTCAGGTAACAAAGCATTTTTAGATCGTTAAAAAAAAGCATGCTTTCGAGGTTTACACTCAGTTTTTTGCTAACCAACATGGCTGCGACTTTCATTTTATTTTCATTCGGCCTGTAATAATTTGTCAGTGACCATGATTGAAGTCACTATTTTAACAATTCCTGACTTTAATCCTACGTATCGCTTACAAAAACCCCAAATCGTAGTCAAAGTATTCTTAAGGAAGCGTCCTAGTGCCACAGTCTGTAATATTTTTGAGATATATTATCTCCGAATTAGAAGATACTTAGTCCTTATAAGAAGATACTAAATCAAAATATGGAGATACTATCTCCTAATTAAAAGATACTTTCTCCTAATTAAGAGATATGATGTCATTATTATGAGATAATTACTCCTTATTAGGAGATAATTACTCCTAATTAGGAGATACTAAGTCCTAATTAGGAGAAACTATCTTCTCATTAGGAGAAACTATGTCATAATTAGAATATACTAAGTCCTAATTAGGAGATACTATGTCATAATTAGGACATACTAACTCCTAATTAGGAGATACTTTGTCATAATTAGGTGATAGTATCTCGTAAATAGGACTTAGTAGATAGAACATTTTGCATTGTAAAATCTGATCCAGGCCTCCTCTGTAAGTTTTAATTGAGTAACATGATTTGTTTACCCCGTCTGATCTTGGCCTCCTCCGTAAGGTTGAAATGAGTAACATATATCAGTTTACCTCGTCTGATCCAGGCCTCCTCCAGGTTGAAATGATTAAGATAGAATAGTTTACTCCATCTGATCTAGGCCTCCTCCGTAATATTTAATTGAGTAACATAGATCAGTTTACCCCGTCTGATACGCCTCCGCCGTAATGTTGACATGAGTAACATAGATCAGTTAACCCCATCTGATCTAGACCTCCGCCGTAAGGTTTAAACGAGTATCATGGATTAGTTTACCTCGTCTGATTTAGGTCTCCTCTGAAATGTTGAATTGAGTAACATAGATCAGTTAACCCCGTCTGATATAGGCCTCCTCCAGGTTGGAATGATTAAGATAGAACAGTTTACTCCATCTAATCTAGGCTTCCTCCGTAAGGTTGAAATTGGTATCATATATCAGTTTATCCCGTCTGATCTAGGCCTCTTCCGTACGTTTACTATTTGAAAAGTATCTCCTAATTATGACTTAGTATCGCCTAATTAGGACTTAATATCTCCTAATTAGGAGATAGGTTCGTGTCTAGTGAGTTTGGGTCTGAATGCATCTGCGTAAAGCCATGACTTGGGCGGCATGTATCCGCTTTAACCTTTTCGCACTTATTGTTTGTATTGTTATGTTGTCCGTTATTATGTCCAATACACTCTGTTTAAACACACACTAAATCCGCTTATAACTGTAGGTATTATGGAGGATACAGAGTTAGATGATTTAACAAACGAAGCCAAGGTGAACTGGATCAAAGGTATTCTCGTAATGGAGATCACCGGCGAGGCTATTAGACCATTTGTAGAAACAGAAATTAAGACATTTCATAATGCCATAAAATCAAACTTCAGGCATGGATCTCTATGTGGCAACTGCAAATCGACTAACGCTAGACATTGCTCGTTGTGTATATGCAGTGATATAACAACACAAATCGAATCGGTCCACCGTTTCAGTCCACCTTGTTACAAGAACTCTGAAATAACGAAATGGTTGTCTCATCCCTGGGAAGTTGCGAAATGTTACATGACCAGAAGTAAAGATTTGGAAGGAATGCCGGAACCAGATATAGACTTCCCAAGCGTACTCAACGTTGTAATCAACAATACACGCTTCGAAACACTCCTTAGATCAGTGGATATGACAAATGACAACAATATCTTCTATCAGGTACTTTTTATAATATTTTCCATTGCATCTACCATTCCCAAACCTAAGTTACGAACTTTCTGTACTCTACATTTCAAAGCACAAATACTGGTATTTTCTTTAGCTCATCTGAGCAAACTAAGCTTTTGTGATGGCCTCTGATGTCCGTTGTACACATTCGTTTGGACGCCCTATCCTAAATGACATCTACTACTAAACTGATGTTAGAATTTTCACCAAACTTGGTAAGAATAATCAATGGGTAGCCCTTTTCCGAGGTTGTTCAAATAGGTAATGTCATAGAAGCAGAACAATATATTGTATATTTTGAAAATATTATTGTCCAGACGTGCTGGCCTGATTTGAAAACAATCTGGCACACATTTTCATTTTGGTTCTCATCTACGCATATTGTTCAAATAATTCTGATCCTCTGAAACACGTGGCCACCGGGAACAGGGATCATATTCCTATATATAGTTAAACCGTTTCGTATTATACATATTATTGTTCAAAAGTATTAAACAAATTAAAATGAAAAACGACAAGAATGTTCTTTGGGTGACATTCGAAAGCGGGGCTCGTTATCCTTATATTGAGCAAAAACTTTAAATATCTTCTTGGTCAAACCGACTGGCCAAGATTGTACACATTATCCCGATCCATTAACAAATATGGACATCAGGGTGCCTCGTTCTTCTCATACATGCAGGTAAGTAGTCGAAATTTCGAAAGATGTTTGTTGTCCAAAATAACTGGCTAGATTGAATATAATTTAGTTCAACTATTCCTTGTCTAATCCTTTACCGATACTGTTTAAGTCATTTCAACCCGTTGCAGTCATGTCCGCTATTGCTATGGCTATGGGAGGTTTCTTTAAGTGTACATATCAAAAACTAAATTTGCACAAACGTAATTAATGGCCCGATTTGAAAAGAATATGGCAAACATGGCCTTATTATTCAGCTGACCTTTAGGTTCTAAATAAATAAGTAATGTGTCAAGGAATTATTTATATAATTAATTTCTTCCAGAAAGTGAGTTACATGTATTTATTTGAACACTTCATAACAATATAATAACAGGATAAAGGTTAACGAAACAGATTGATATTACATTTCACTGGTTAAAATATATCTTGGGACTTAACTACTTTTATTACATAATACACGTGTTTGAGGTATCTGCCACATACGACTATCAAAGACAATGTAGCAAAATGAGAACTTGCTGAAGATAAACCGTTTCTCCTTTTGCTGTAATGTTATTAACTGTAATCAATAAATACCATTGCATTTAATATTTTTTAATAGTTATGCCTAGATATTTTCAGAGTCTTGATTTGTTAGAAAAGGTTGACATCAAACCGTTTTCACATTACAACTAACAGTGGTGATAGATCCTCTTACATACATGATTGACTGATTTATTTAGTGCACAGTTTAAGAGATACTATTGAAATTGAAATTGGACTACAAAAGTAAGATGTAAGACGGGAAAGCTGTACGAGTGTCTATTTACATAACATGTCTTCCTTTTCACTTCCCGAAGGGACGGGCCGCAAGAAACGAGTATATGCACTCAAGATATTACCAAAAAACAACAACTGATTTGAAACGCCACTGTGATATTTTCATTGACATCGTTAAACTAATTGGGAGAGACAGTGACACACGTGACAAACTTCGATTATTAAGGGTAAATTTTTAGAAAATTTACACACACACTCCGCTACTCCATGCTAGTCAAACTTTCAATAGTTACAATAGAGTGAAGTGGATTCTCTACGATATGATACTTACTGGCAGACTTCAAATGAATGTCGAAATCTAAAGGAAAGACCCGTTTTGCCTCCATTTAACCATTTCCCTGATACAGACGAAATGTGACGTATTTACTCCTTTTGATACACTGTTTAAAGGTATTTTCAATAATTATGCCATTCGGACTGAATTACTTTAATCTCTGTTTCTCGTCTTATACAGAGTGTTTCAGTCAGATTGAATAACTATAATCTATGTTTCTCATCTTATGCATATGGTTTCGGATCGAAACCATATCATATCACTGACTGGACCATGATGGGCGAATTGATAAAATTATGATATCATTTCTGATAAGGAAATATCAGAGTAAAGTTGTTTTTAATTATCCCTTGATCTACTCGGTTTAGATGATCTACACACATTCTAAACACTTTTATTAAGGTCACTACTTGGTCCCAGCGACCAAGCCTTATAACTGAAAAAAATAATTGCTTTCAAATGTAAAAGATGAACATTTGAAATAGAACTATTATACTTTAAGCTCACAATTGTGTATTACACTTTAAATAATTTCATAATTTTGATTATATCGAATATATAACTATAATTGTAGACAGAAGAATCAAAGCGGAGATAGCTGCAGCTGCTTCCAAAATGTTTCATGATTACTTAAATGAAAGACGTTGGGATTCAATGGATGAGAACAGTGGTGAGAAGAATATTAAACTAAATATATGTTAAACGCTTATATATTAAATATACATAAAACACTGTCGTTTAAATTCATCGTATTGAATTAACTAGCACTGTCACTGTCACTATTGACTTTCTTAAATGTCATGGAATCACTTGACGAGAGGTTGTTCTGTTAAAATGGCTGTATTTTGTCTTAAAGACATTTCCTGTTATTATAATTCCTTTTTAGCGAAAATAAGGATGATTTTCTTTTGAGGTCCATGCTTGGTCCTTCCTTGATATTGACAACATTTTTACTCAGATAAAAAGCCAGGTATAAAGCAAGCTGATTAGAAAAGTTCCTTAAAACGTAGTAGTTCGGTTTTATTATCCGTCATAGTATCCTACCATTCATATATTTCGATACGTTTTCTATGATATAAGTATGTACATTCATTAAGGTAGGAGTTATTCTACTGTGACTTAACATTTTGCACCGGTCACTTTCTAATTTCGTATTGAGTCTATTAAGTCAAGTCATTCATGTTTAGATGTGTAAACGCCAACCAATTTGCATACCTTAATGCCACCCTAGTTGTCTGTTCTTTTTTTACTGAGGTTTAGCCCCTTGATTATTAAATACAATGTTATTAGAAACATGTGTCCGACCTATTGCGCTATTTCTCAGCAATCGATGGATGGCATTCAAGACATTGAGATAAATTGAAGAGACCGTTTTTTCAAACACGACTTTCACATTTTCCTTTATGTTTGTCACTTCTGAAGATATGTATTTTACCTCAAAACAATACATCTTAATCTACATGTATCATGCAATCCTTGTAATAAGTGTAACAAATCGGTGTTTTAATGCAGGTAAAATAATGATTGTTGACACCACATTTTCTATAAATGAGGTAGTTTCGCAGCTTGAATCAGTATAAATGGGATGTTGTGAAGAATTTAAGAATGTAAGATATATATAGAAAAGAATATGAAAAGAAATCCTGGTTCAATAAAGAGTGTATAGAAGCTAAGTCTTCGCTGAAACATGCATTCAAAGTTCTAAGACGATGTATAAGTGAGTCTCATATTATAATACTTTACTTAACAGTCCCTTTAACGAGTCAGAAATAATGGATGCCGTTCATGATTTAAATACAAATAAATCATCGGGTGGTAGTATCTTGCCACATCATACTGTTTGTGGAGCGGATGTCTTATTACCTTACTTGTACAACTTAATTAATATAACGTTCGTGGTATACAATTATATCAAGATATCACGGAAATCGTTCTTTTAATGTTTGCTAATGACATTGCAATAGGCTCAGATGCAGTATATGGTTTGCAAAAACAACTGAATATTTATTATAATTTCTGTTAAGTTACGATATTGACTGTTAATCTAGATAGTAAAATATATTAGTCTTTAAAAAGAGAGAAAATATTGCTACTCGCGAGAAATGGAAATACAATGATAATGCTATGAAAACCGTAAATGTAATTATGTTTGTATTTATTTCACAAATCGTCTGTCTCTCTCAATTTATTTAGAAGCAATGGATTTTAGGACAGGAAAAGTCACAATGTACTTGTTTTATCGTTTAATAATCTCGGTACTATTCCATATAGAACATTTTTAGTATTTGATTCTAAGGCTTCTTCAGTATTATTATATGGTTCCGGGACTTGGGGACTCGAAGTTAAATGGGATTGGTTATGAATGGGATATGCAATCTCTTGGTTTTGCTAATTTATTTTTTTAAATATATATGTGCAACGACTCACTGATCAGTATCAACAGATATGCGTATCAAAATGTAAAATAAATAATTAACTCAGTCTTTACTCACACTACAAAAATTGAGTTTAATATTGAATCATACATTTTAAATATTGATCTAAAAAAAGTCCGATCATGTTTAGATTCTCTTCGTAATTCGTGCCATTGTTTTATGATTGAAGGAGGCAGATATAGGGATATTCTAAGAGAGTTCCGTACATGATTATTTTGTGAGTCTGTTGTAGAATACAAATACCATTTTGTTGTGATTTGACCTTTAAACAGTGATACATGATGTAAATTCTTTCCAACGTATGTTTTTAATCAACCTAATATGGAAGCTTCTCTAGAGTAATGTCTACTCAAAATGAAAAACAAACATTAACCATGTATTAAAAATAAGAAATTCCTATACGAGCAGCTTTTAGATACCATTTTATTGTCTAGAAAAAAAGCTTTTGATTTTCAAAATATCATACTATATTGAACCTTCTCATTGTTACTCGGTATATGTATAATTGTATTTACTTGACTATAATAATGATGTTCACTCTTCACATACTTTGAACATGTATATCAAATGTGTATCTTGTATATGTGCCGGTGGCCTACAAATCACTTTTGAATCAACTGTAAAACTGTAGATTTATGAAGGTCTCTATGGTTCACAGTCGATAACAGACTGGAAACAACTGATTTACCCCTTTTTTTAATTGTAATAATCTTAACAGCATTACCTCATTTCAAAAAAATTGACAGATATTGGATTTTACTGAATTTACAAATAAGAAGTTTCAGAGTATGTTGAAGATTTATAAGTCATACATTACTTCCATGACAGCTGTTGCAAGGTATTTAATATCTCAACTGATTCAATCCTTTTTTAATTGTAATAATCTTAACAGCATTACCTCATTTCAAGAAATTGACAGGTATTGGATTTTACTGAATTTACAGATAAGAAGTTTTAGAGTATGTTGAAGATGTATAAGTCATACATTACTTCCATGACAGCTGTTGGAAGGTATTTAACAATTGTGACGGTGCTCTCTTTAAATTACTCTTAAATGCATACAACGTATTTAGAATGATGTTATACGGGTTGAGCTAAACATGTTATTTAACTTCGTACTTAAGACATAAGTTGATGATTCAAGGTAACGAACTAAAAACTAGTCATTTGCTGTTTATTGCAGATTATGAAAGTACAAATGACTCACAGGGGGATACAGACTGGGAACACGACAATGAACAATACATGGACGGTAATTCTAGTTCAATTGTTTTATTTTGTATAGCTCTTCATTTTTTAAAAACAATTTAATTATTCAACAGAGATACGATCAAATACAGAACTTATATGAAAATATATTTGATGAGATATAACACTACAATTGTTAAGAATCAGCTGATTACTGATAAATGCGCAATATTTCCATCACTTGTAGTTCCATTGTAGTCTTTCAATAACACTTAAAACATATATATAATGTTTTTAGAATGACTATTACATTGTTAAAACTTAATTTTCTGGCTACACATATAAATTACATGGTGTAAAAAGAACATGTATTCTAAACTTTTGGTAGAGAAGTAAAATGTACATGAAGTTAATAGCGAGTACTTGCAAATTTTGAAAACAAGTCTTGGATCAAATAAATGAACACTATATATAAAATTATAGTTTTATGGTTTTATTTTGAATAGCAACATGGTGTAACCCCTCCCCTATACCAACGATTGTTGTTCGCCCATGTTGTTACAGTCATTATATTACGTTTACAGCCTAGATCAAGACTATATAGCTTATGGTATTGATATAAATACTAGTCATATATGTTTGCTACTAATTGCAGAGTATGAACGTTCTTATGACTCACGGGAAGATAGCGACTCGGAATGGGAACAAGAAAATGGAAGATATAGGGATGGTAATTATATTGTTCGTCTTCAACTTCCAACAGCATTAACGTCTTTAAAAACAACACACCACAATACGTATGTGAATGAACATTTAGTAAGAATTACGGTTTTGAATAAATATGTTAAAAAGCCGTGTAATTAGCACATTTATTAAACATTCAGGGGGCTGATTCAGTCGCAAAGTTATAGAAATGGTAGCAATTTCTTAGCCTCCTTGGCGCTCAGGAAAAATCCACAAAAGTAAAGTCTTCTGAAGCCAAACCATGCCAAAAACATGTATTTCTGAATAGATTGAGTTTTGTAATGTTTTGAATAGAGAGAAATAAGTTCAAGGTAATCATCTCATGACAAAAGAGTTTACAGGTTAGGACGCCACCTATTTTTATTTTGTAAAACGTTTTAAATGTAAACTGTGAATGGACGCTTTGGTACAGATGCGGAATAAGGAGAATTAACACTTGTCAACTAAAATGGTTGTAGTGTCATTGACTATTTCTTATTTTTCTTGTGGATTACTATATTGTCTAAGAAATCTTGAAGTTTTGTCTTCGTTTGAATGTTCACATTTTCCTTTATGTTTGTCACTTCTGAAGACATGTATTTTACCTCAAAACAATACATCTTAATCTACATGTATCATGAAATCATCCTTGTAATAAGTGTATGAAATCGGTGTTTTAATGCAGGTAAAAATATGATTGTTGACGCCACATTTTCTATAAATGAGGTAGTTTCGCAGCTTAAATTGAATCGGTATAAATGGGATGTTGTGAAGAATTTAAGAACGTAAGATATATATAGAAAAGAATATGAAAAGAAATCCTGGTTCAATAAAGAGTGTATTGAAGCTAAGTCTTCGCTGAAACATGCATTCAAAGTTCTAAGACGATGTATAAGTGAGTCTCATATTATAATACTTTACTTAACAGTCCCTTTAACGAGTCAGAAATAATGGATGCCGTTCATGATTTAAATACAAATAAATCATCGGGTGGTAGTATCTTGCCACATCATACTGTTTGTGGAGCGGATGTCTTATTACCTTACTTGTACAACTTAATTAATATAACGTTCGTGGTATACAATTATATCAAGATATCACGGAAATCGTTCTTTTAATGTTTGCTAATGACATTGCAATAGGCTCAGATGCAGTATATGGTTTGCAAAAACAACTGAATATTTATTATAATTTCTGTTAAGTTACGATATTGACTGTTAATCTAGATAGTAAAATATATTAGTCTTTAAAAAGAGAGAAAATATTGCTACTCGCGAGAAATGGAAATACAATGATAATGCTATGAAAACCGTAAATGTAATTATGTTTGTATTTATTTCACAAATCGTCTGTCTCTCTCAATTTATTTAGAAGCAATGGATTTTAGGACAGGAAAAGTCACAATGTACTTGTTTTATCGTTTAATAATCTCGGTACTATTCCATATAGAACATTTTTAGTATTTGATTCTAAGGCTTCTTCAGTATTATTATATGGTTCCGGGACTTGGGGACTCGAAGTTAAATGGGATTGGTTATGAATGGGATATGCAATCTCTTGGTTTTGCTAATTTATTTTTTAAATATATATGTGCAACGACTCACTGATCAGTACCAACATACTTGCGTATCAAAATGTAAAGTAAATAATTAACTGAGTCTTTAATCACACTACAAAATTGAGTTTAATATTGAGTCACACATTTTAAATATTGATCTAAAAAATCCACTCATGTTTAGCTTCTCTTCGTAGTTCGTGCCATTGTTTTATGATTGAAGGAGGCAGATATAGGGTTATTCTAAGAGAGTTCCGTACCTGGTTATTTTGTGAATCTCTTGTAGAAGACAAATACAATTGTGTTGTGATTTGTCCTTTAAACAGTGATATACGATGCAAATCTATTCAATAGTATGTTATTAATCAACCTTTTTCGCACATTTTTTGACGACATGGCAGTCATTAGATGATCTAAAGGCCTTAAACCTTTTCATAATGATTATTATATATCTTATATTGAGCTAAACATGTTTAAAACAGTGTAACTGGAACATTAATTTATTGCTTAATGTACTTTAATAAATACTAGTCATATGCTACTAACTGTAGACTTTCAAGTTGCTATGGTTCACAGTTTTACAACCATATTGAGCTCTCTGTGAAAATGTAAAGGGAGCAATAAATATATTGCAAAATTTCAAACATTTGAATTATTGCATATAATGTGATGACATTGCCTTACGTTTGACAAATACAGTCTCTTTTAAGAGTTCGTACATATGAATAAGACAAATGCAGTCTCTTTTAAGAGTTCGTACATATGAATAAGAACTTAAAAAACAGTTTATGAAATAGTTAGTCAATAAAATAATGAACGCATGGATAGACTATAGTGTGTTCGTAAGTAAGTGAGTTGGTGAGTTGATGAGTGGGTGATGTAATAGTGAGTGAGTGATTGCTTAAGTGAGTAAGTGAGTGAGTTAGTGAGTGAGTTAGTGAGTGAATAGGCTGAAAGAGCATTTGAGTGAAATTGGGTTGATGAGTAAATGAGGGATCTAGGGAGTGTGTGAATGATAGGGTGATGGAATGAATTATTGTGTGGCTGATTGCGTGTTGGAGTAAATGAATGTATGGATGATCGAAAGCATGAGGGAATACATATATGAGTGTTGAAGTGAAGAAAAGTGTTGGTAATTGTTTGTTTGGAATGCATGAGTGAATTAGTGTGGGGGTTATTAGGTGTGTGGAGTGTTTGGCGTTTGAGCAATTGTATGTGTTGATAAGTGGTAATGTAGATAATGAACATTACTGTGAGGTTTTATGTCGCTGATAGAAAAAAACATTTTTGTTAACGATCCAGTATATATAACTGAAAGGAAAGATGGCAAATTCGTTAGAGTTCAATTAAAACAAAGACTCCAGTTTCCATTGGTACTTTAATCAAACAAGAACAACATTGATATCGAATAGTATCTTAGTTCACTCATCAACGCATGTCACATTTTCTGTAAGATGTTAACAGGGCAACCGTAAAAGATTATCTTTGTGTACTTTGGTATGCTAAATAATTGTGATAAAAGTCGTTTTTAACTAACAATATTGTGTCATTTTAGCGGGTGAGTCAGGAGAGATGCCAATCATACCAGGTATAGCAGATTACAAGAAACGAGTTATTGAGAGATATGTACTTAGTGCTGGTGAGTTATCTTTATGATTGCTTAAATAAATAAATCCTCGTCATGTATTATTTACTTGTATGTCACATTATGTTGTTATAATTTATAGTTGGGAACATTGTATAATTGACAACATTAGAAATACCGTATAAGGCCAGAAAATGCAATGAACAAGTTAATTCAGAACGGTAAAGTATAAGCAGTTTGCGGCTCCAAACACCGACACAACAAGGGACAGAGCCGTATTAAACTAAGGAATACTGGCCAACAGCGGGCCAGAAAAGGACAACGATATATTTGAATACAGTTTACATTAGCCTCCTACATGAATTGTAGTTTTGAAGCTTTTTTTTTCTGGTATTCGAAAAAATAGAATATTTCTGACAGAGCAGAGGGCATGGCTAAAAATGGAATATTTTCTCATTCGATCAACGTCTGCCTTTCCATAGTTATAAGCTACACAATTCATTAATCGTGAAGGAAGGACAACACTATGTTCCGTTATTATCCCAAACATTAAAACTGCTTAAAATATTCTTTCGTCGCAATATATATGACGTTACTGTTTACGCTCGCACCAAGGTACTTTCATTATTCATAATCTCGCAAAATCTTAATTTATTTACGAATTATTGTTTTTGATAAGGTTTGATTCGTATGTTCTTTATATGTACATGCCATGAAGCCAACGTATTTGAATATTAAACGATGTAGTGTAAAGAAGTTGACAACAAAATGGCTATACCAGAGTTGTATCTGTCATTGTTGGGTCCATTAACAAATGCTCTTTAAATGCTCTCATAAGAATGTTGAAACGAGTTGAATTACCCTCACATATAAGTTGCTCAATTTGCGATACTGAAAACAGATTTAGACAGGATCAACCATATATTGTACTGTAGAAAATATTTATTTATATTTTCTGTCATGATATTGATACCATAGTACGCACATAAAGTCAACACAAGTTTCGATTATCTTTTCGCATCAATCTCTTGTACGAGCCTCTTTCATTGTTTTGCTTTGTTATAGACTATATAAATATCGTATCGATTATAACAAAATCGACTTATGTTTTATTTCAGATTATATGTTAGCAAGAGTACACTACACATTTACACTGCAAGGACGTTCACATTTAGGTTGTAAGTTGTAATTATTCTGAATAGTAGTTCAACATCTTGAGGTCATTGCACCAAGTAATCGTAATTTCCTTATTGATACACATATGTACTATCAACATCATGTATTCATGTAATCGTTGATGCTATGTCAACATTTAACAAGAGAAGGTATGTTCCAAAAAATATATTTAACTGTCTGGTTAATCAACACACGTTATTATATTGAAACCGAAATTCGAGCAAGTTACAAAATAAAGAGTTTGTGAAGTGTTGTTACAGTAAATAAACACTGGATGTACCAACTAAGGAGTCAAACGAAGGGCATCGGGTCGTCTCAAGTCTATAAATGAATCATTCGTCCGTCGTTAACACTTTGCTTGTACACATTTTAGAAGCAACATATTTCACTTATTTTCATCAAACGCTTTTAGTTTGTTTGTCAAGGACAAATTGTTTAAAAAAACCGTTAATCCGTTGATCAAATTGAAGGACATTCTCGTGAACATTCTAGGATACGAATTTTCAGTTTTAACAATTTGAAACTTTGAACAAATACTGCCGATCGAGGTGTGAATTATTAATCCATGGTCAGTTACGTGTGAGAAATTAAAAGTACAAAAGGTGAAACACAACTGTGTGTATATTTTATCTATTTTCCGAGAGTACTCTGTGACTTGAATTACTAACAGATTAACCGGTTTACCGTTGACATCCCTACCAAAGTGTTATACCGAAGAACAATATTGCGAACAATCTAGACGCCGGACTTTTGACTTGAACATCTTCAAACTTGGTCGAGATGTTAGACTTTATGATATCTAGACTTAGATTAATATTAGCAATTTAGGGTTAACAAATTGGTCACTTATTCAAGCTTAAGATATTTTTATGGACACCGTAGAGGCCGCATGTTAAATTTAAGAATGTCGAAATTATGTGCAAATGTGTTTTAATCTCCTAGCAGTACATTGTAGGTAAGCATATCGCTGTAGAATATGGTATTTTCTCTGTCATGATATTGATACATAAGTTCACGTAAAAAGCCAACACGTCTTTCAATTTCTTATTCGTAGCAATTTCTTGGTTGAGTACCCTTTTCACAGTTTTGTTATTTGGTAACATATATCCGTCTTATTGATTGTAACAATATACCTTTACATTTCAGATGATACGCTAGCAAGAGTACACCACACACTCACACTCAGAGGACGTCCGTATTTAAGTTGTAAGTTGTTATAACTTCTAAGTAAATCAGTAACACAATTTAAGTGTGATAGCGTTTCCTAAGTTGTAATTATTTTTGTAAAAATACGGTTTCAACGTTTTTGTGTTGGCGATATCTAGGTTAACACATCATAAGTAACGGTATTTTGTTAAATAAACAAGCCATGCGAGTTTGATTACTTTATGATACTTTGTGATAGTAAAGATCGTTACCACTAGGTCGAGAAATTCTCTCTTCGTATTTGCATTAAGTTTTGCCACGGAATTGTACTTGAGTATCTCATTTTCAAAGCGGTTAACTTTTTATAACATTTTTTAATTGAAATAATCTCTACAGTGGACAACTTTGATGAAAAGATTTTTTATAATGATATGTACTTAATATCAAACAAGTTACCCTAGTTGTTTTAACGATATTTTGGGAACCGCTCTAGATACAAAACTAAAACATCCAGGATTGTGGCTTATTAGTAGTGAGTTATTTCTGAATATGTTGGAAAAAGAAATGATATATAAGTAAAAACGTCAAATATATCAACACATTTATGACTAATTAATGTATTTGTCCTTCTAGATCAGGAGCCTCCTTCAAATATGTTAATTTGTGAAGAAACAAAAAAAGGAGAACATGGCAAAACTGACACCGAGCGCTTAGGTAATAAATAGGCAACTTTGGAAAGCAGGGGCCGTATTCATAAAGCTCCTAAAGAAAAAAAAATCCTTAAATACCGAGATTTCCCTTAAGTTTAAAGATTTTCTCCTTATCTCTGAGAAATTTCCTTAAGTTTAAGGAATTTCCTAAGATGCTATTCATAAAACTCCTTAG
>JAUELF010134591.1:0-15179 GCA_031471495.1 Clinocardium nuttallii | reverse complement strand
ACGTGCAATTTCTCCTTTTGCCACAATGTTTTCCACTTTTAGTCATAGATTATCCATTCAATTAAAGAGATTTTCTAATATTTGACAAAATATATTCAAAGTCGTCTGCTGCAGTATTGTCGTATGAGGGAAAGGGTTCAATGAAGGTACACTTACTGAAAAGGTTGAACACATTGTGGCACAGGGAGAACTTGCTCATCATGAACGAATTCTCTTTTTACCAAAATGTTTTAAAAATGTCGTCTGCTACAGAGGCGTAAACAATCATTTATAAGTGAGAAAGGGTTAATATATGTTGAGTTTAAGCTCTGTTTACAAATCAGCTGAATTTAACCTCTGTATTTGTCATTTCACCCATGGGACGACTTTAGACTCGTCTGTAGCAGACGGCATAAGAAAACATTGCGGGAAGAGGGAGGATTGCTCTTGATGACAAATGAACGATGTCTTTTTTTTCCCGCAATTTTTTTAACGATATTAAAATTATATTTCAAAGCAGAAGACCCTTGTAATTCTATATCCACTAGAATAACAAATCTGTTAATTAAAATGATTGAAAATGCAGTATTTATAAAGCTCTGACAAGTCCAGGTGTATTTAACCCTTCACTGAACCAGACACAATGTTAACCCCTTAGCAGAAGGCGGTCTTTGAAGATATAATAGGAAACGGAGCAGTTCCTCTTTTTCCCACAATGTTTTAAACATTGTACCACCATTAGGGCTTCCAATATTTACGTGAAAACCCCCACCAAAAACAAGTCGTCCTCTGAGGTTTTCAAAGCAGACGACTGTATAAAAATAGCGTATCTGGGAACAGATTGTAATACCCCCCTCTCTCCTTTCAGGCATACAACAAATCTGCAGCAGACGACTTTTAACAACATGCGGGTAAAAACGTGAACAATTACGACAGATGAAAGTTTAATTATTGATAGAGTTGAAAACATAGTGTTTGAGCAATTTCACCTTTTGTCACAATGTTTTCAAAAGACGAAGCTGCAGAGGCGTCAGATATCTGTCTATATTTCGGGGAAAAGGATTGTTTAACAGTTGTCTCTAAAATCAATATGCTACCAACACGATGTGACGGAACCATATAGAATATCGCTATAAAGTGAGATGCAATTTCACCTTTTGTCACAATGTTTTCAAAAGTCGTCTGCTGCAGAGGCGTCAGAAAGCGTATATATGTGGGCAAGGGTCTACTTTGTTACCTGTATAGGTATTCACTCGGAACATGAAAATAACTGATACGTAGTAATAAGAGAAACTGGAGAATATAAGGAACTTAACTCGACCAAACCTTTACAAAACTCTTTATACGGGGTTTATTTTACTTGCTTAAATTTTTCCCTCACACGACAATTCTGCAGCAGGCGACTTTTAAACATTTTTGTCAAAAAATGAAAAATCTCTATAATGGAATGGATAACAATTGACTAAAGTGGAAAACATTATATAATCCATTCAGAGATTTTCTATTTTTTGACAAAATATGTTCAGAATCGTCTGCTGCAGAATTGTTGTATGGGGGAAAGTTAAACCACTACCTTGTTGGTGTAGTGGTAAAGGTGTCTGCCTAAAGAAAGGGTGAACAACCGGGTTTGATCCTTGGTCAACTTTTAAATCTTTATTTGATCTTAAATCCCAATGGTGTGGGTACTAAAAAGATCGTCTAAGGGAGACAACTCTTTTGGAACCCACGACATAGTGTTTAAATCAATTACAATTGAGATATTCTTGGACATATCGAGGGCTTGGTGTGAAACAGTTGTAACTAAAACCTATTTTGAAAACCCTGGTTTAGGGGTAATTTTGACCCCTTTGTAAACAATGCAAATTTAGGTGCCATTGCTCAGAACGAGCAATGGCACCTAAATTTCCATTGTTTAACAAGAAAAATGAGTTAACGCTTACAGCGACTTTATAACGAAGTGATAAACAGAGATAAAAGAATACCAATTTTAGTTACAACCGTTTCACGCCAAGCCCCCGATATACGTTATAAATTGTTTAACTTGGACGACGAAAAACAACTGTACTGGTAGTTTTATTCCTCTTCATTAACTTGATGCAAACATTGACGTGTGCTTTTCTCGTGAAATGAGGTCACACTTGATATTTATTCAAAAGTTCAAAACAAGACGATCCTGTTGAGGTATGATTGTTCCTGTCAAATGAGATTAAACCGCGAGTTTTTAAAAGCAATGTGTTTATTATATCATATAATTTACAAATACAGGTAGATCCAACTCAACGTATGAATATACTTCAATAGGGCGTTCTTACGTCGTCTCCCGACAAGCCGATTCCAGTGCGAATTTCCCGCGTAATACAGGTTGTACCTTCGTCCCACGTTTGTCGAATGAGTGACTAGCCAAGCCGACCATCTCTGGTCATTGTTATGGTCTCCCACGAAGAAAACAAAGGATATACAGTATCAAATGTATGTAGATAAGCCACAAGAGAAATTTAAGCACCCCATGTATTTGTGTGTTAGTATTATTGGGATTTTAAACCGTTCACGACATTATTTCAGTTATAAAACGGCGATAGCTCACTTATACCTGATCCTTGGGTTAACAAACCAGTGTTAGGCTAGAAATTGCGCGTTGTGTGGGCACTCCACAATGACCTTCTTGCCGCGACTTGGGATCGAACCCGGTACCCCGTTGCCGTTATATCAGGATATTCATGTAGTTCTATAAATCCTTTCCAAAATGCAGATGCTTTCTGACGCCTCTGTAGCAGACGTTTGAAACAATAGTTGGCAAAAGGATAAATTGTTCATAATAACTTTCCCTTATACGGATGTTCGGTATATTTGCTTTCATGATGTATCAAAGTCAGCTGCCGCAGATATGATAATATGTGTTATGTTGGAAAGGGTGAACTATCCACGCGTCATCAAAACATTCGGGGGTTATACCCCGAAACACCATGGACTACACTCCGAAACGCCTGGGATTATACCCGAAACAAAGGGGATTACACCCCGAATATCCGGGGGTTACATCCTGAAACTCACGTTATTACATCCCGAAACACCCCCGAAATATTTACTACCCCGAAAAACACGGTGGTAGACACCGACACATTCGGGGGTTCTCACAAAAACACGAGGTTAGACCGAGACATCCTGCGGTTACACCCCGAACCATACAGGGTTAAAAGTTGTATAAAGTTCGGATGCGGCAGGAACGCGGAGGTTCACAACCAATTCCAGCAGCAGTAAGTGTCTATATTGGAGCATGTGTATATCACCGATTAAGGACAGACCGAACTAAGATTATAATATGATCAAAGTTAGCCACAAACAAATTATCTGACCTTCGAACAGTACCCAAATATGACACTCAAATTACGGAGGTCATCAGCTGTAGGGGTCAAAACTCGATTTTGAAATAAGAGTTCATAAATGCATTCGATCTGCTCACTTTCAATAAAACAGATATCATGTTTAATCTTTCCTTTGCATCTTAAGAGTAGTATTCTTTGGTCAAATTTATGAAAAGAATCGAAGACCTGTCAAATATTGTGATCAGAAATCTCGAAAAATCTTTGAAAGTGGAAACGGGTTTTATTACTAGAAGTGACTATATATATAATACTAAGATGTATTAAAACATCAAACATGGGTAGCAGCAGACTTTAAAAACAATGAGTCAAAAACAGGGACAGTTCGTATAAATAAAAGAATAATTATTGAATAAAGTTGAAATCATAATGGCAAAAGGAGAAATTTCCTATTGGGAGCAATTTCTCCGTTTACCTCAATGTTTTTTATAACTCGTCTGCTGCAGAGGCGTCAGATAGCGTCCGTGTGTCGGAAAGGGTAAAGCCACTTTTTTTTCTAACGAAAGATTAATGATTATTTGAAATGTTATTTAGCGTTACGACTTATACACATGTATACAGATGTCTAGGTAATCAGTAGTATGTACTGAGAGAGTTAACCCTTTCCCTCCTACGACAATTTTGCAGCAGACGACTTTGAACATATTTTGTCAAAAAATAGAAATTTCTTTAATTGAATGGATAACCTATGACTAAAAGTGGAAAACATTGTGTCAAAACGAGAAATTGCACGTTTTGTGCAATTTCTTCTTTTGCCACTATGTTTTCAAGAAGCCGTCTGCTGCAGAGGCGTCAGAAAGCGTCTATATGAGGGAAAGGGTTAAAGAACCAATGGGTCATTTCGGAGAGAGCTGGGGTATCGCACCCGATCTCCCATGTCACTAAAACAAAGCTCTGTCTCTTTGATGTATCTGCACATGTCAGATTCGTGTACATGATATAATGTACATGTACACTGTCAAATGGGCTTATAGAAGCTTTCGTGACATTACCAGTCTTGGAAGTCAAACACAGATTATCGTCGTTGTGTTTTAACCTCCGAGTTCCTGTTTCCCTGATTTGTTTTAAAAAGTTAACAGAAGCTAATTCCTTTCGTTAATAGCAAATGCGCCATAGCTCCATACCATTTAGCCCACGTTGTTTGAACCCAGTAAGGATTTGGAGTCGTAGTGCCTCTCTATACTGGTTCCTCGTTGGACAAACCTATATATGCGATAAGCTGGATATCAGGGGAAATAACTAATCTTAGTGCCTCGTTAAGCATTACTATATGCGATAGTTGAATATGGGGAGGTAACCAATCTACGTGTCTCTCTGGTTTGGCATTGGCGTAAAGTTATCTGTAGTATGTACATGTATACGGAAAATGAATACCCTGGTAAATTGGCGTTACACTAGTGGAGCTTTTTATCAGCTTATGCATCCAAGAGAATAGAACATGTACTCGGTTAGTGAAGGCTCTGGTGAGACTGTGCAGAAGCAAAGTGTCGGCATGGTCTTCACTGTAACGCAGCTGACCCCAAATCGACAGACGCGTACTATACTCTAGGTCCGACACATATTTATTGACGGAGTGACATGGTATTAACAAGAGTATAAAGCTTCATTTGGGCTTTACGTTCAATGAAATCGAACCTTTGCAAACGGCGGTCAATCCACTAAACAATTTACAGCTTGGTCTTAAACATTTTATATATCAGGGCGGGATAAACTGCACATTTGATTTATAGTTACTTGCTTAAAATAATAATCTTCTCATAATAAAAATAGTTTGCGAAATCGGAATTCACGCTGATGAGGAAATCTCCTTTCTCGAAGTCAAAAGAAACTATTCCCATATTTAGGTTAAAAATTACCAATTCAATTCCTTCTTTGTAAATCAACAAGATTCACTTCTTACATGTAGGACACCCTATATCATTGAAAAGAAAACCTCTTAGCAATAAAACATTGGGTTTTTTTAAATGCGCGCGTGTGTGTGTGTGTGTGTGTGTGTGTGGGTGGGGTCATATACTATGAAATCACTCCGCCACGATGGTTTCCATCATTTTGCCCACAATCGGGCTGGGCTTAAACTAGATTTCCACTATCAGGCAAGGTCAAAATAACAAAAGATCAAACAGTTCCTGTGCGATCTATACATATTTACAATGAATTCAAACGTATTGCCACATATTAAATGAATTCTTGTGAAGGTATTTCTACGCGAACAAAGGGCTTTGAGGGACTATCAAACTGGCTTCGGATGTATTTGTTGTAATTTAACCTTGAATATGATTTCGTTTTGCAAGTCTGAGCATGCGATACTTGGGGAATTGTTAAAATCTCAGATATGCAGGGGCAAGTGTTCGAACCTCTACTTCCAGTTCTCAAACTACGAACCGGTAAATGATTACCGTAAGACACTTTCCCACCTGGCGACGCATATTGACGCGGCGTCAGCAAAGAATTGTGAAAACCTTTGGCCAAAAGGATCTCAGCTCTACTCGTATTTCATTTATAGAGATTTGCCATGTTTAGCCTGGATTATTTCAGTCATCTGCTACAAATTTGTCTATTATTCCCCTAATACTGTCGACTTTTAAAAACATTGTGGGAAGGAAGATCGGAAATTCCTCTTTTCCCAAAGTGTGTTAAATATTGATATTTGAACTACTCCCGAATTGATCCAAAGCAGACGACTCATAACAATTTAGTCTGTTTTGTGTTTTATGCAGTTTTCAACTTTTGTTCAGTTATATTACCAGTACTACACTGGGTCTTTTGACTCATCGAGTCAGTCCTAATGATATTCCCACAACCTTGCCCCTCCGAACTCTCTACAACTACCATTACGAGGCGCTCACTACTCATTAGGAAAAGGGTTAGGAATGTGATAATTTGTCAAAGTCAAGAAGACAAGTCCGGTGTGATTTATCCATAATGGTTTATTTATTTTTTTATCTTTTACATGATAGATGTACACCAATTAACCCTTTCCCACCTGCAAACACACTTCAAGTGGACGCATTTACAGCAGACGACTTTTGAAAACATTGTGAATTATGAGCAATTTCTCCCTTTGTCACAATGTTTTCAACTTTACATCATGATTGTTCTTTCAATTATAGAGATATTTCAATTTCTTTTGCCAAGATGATTACGACGTCATCTGCTACAGAGTTGTTGTATGTGGGAAAGGGTTACGGCTTACATCGACACGGTCACAGCTAAATAGCTTTATCTCTATCAATGAGTTTTTACTGCAAAATGGTAAAAAAAAGAAAAGAAAAGGTTTGCACAAACATAAAAATATCGCAGTTTGCATGATATATCATTTATATACAATGTGTACACATGAAATATGATAATGACAATAATGTATACAAACACTACCTCATTCAATCTCACACACATTAAATGGACAATTAACATTTAACCATTTCCCCGCGAACAGGTGCAGCAGACGCTTTTTGAAAACACTGTGGCAAATGGAGAAATTGCTCATCACAAGCAATATCTCCATTTGCCACAATGTTTTCAACTCCATTAAACAATTATACATTTGTTGAAAGAGATTTAACATCTTTCAAATGCGTCTGGCGCAAATTTGTTGCATGTGGAAAAGGGTTAAAAACATTTTCAGATCTGAATTGTATAACAAAGTATCTAAACTTGTTCATTGACTGTTTGATCAAAACTTCTGGAGTAGAGAACAGTGTGGAAGGAGATCAGGATAAAAACTTGTGTCCTCTTACAGCAGTCCACACTTTTTCCAGAAGAGCGTACAATGCAGGAAGTCCACCCTTGTTATTTCTGACCAGTGTATCAGCAGTGTGTGAAGATCCACTGTTGACAGCAAAGTGAATCAACGGTTTTTAAAAGGCTGGTCGGTGTTTATAAGTCTTGGTCGCCAATGTCCCTGTGTGTTTTTCCCAATGTCGAGGTTCATAATGTATGACCTTATGTATGAGCCGTTCTACGAGAAAACCAACATTGTGGATTATGCATTAAGAATTAAACCGGATCAGCCTAAGCATGCCGTGCAGGCTAATCCAGACAGACACTTTTCGCCTCGGGTGGATTTTTTCTTTTTCAGGAGTCATTCCTCTATCCCCGAGACGGAACGAGTCGGCCCAGATCGGCATGCGCCGCCTGACCTGGGTCGATACATTACCCAGTCTCTTGAGAAACAGCTCATATATATTCAAATACAATATACAGTATATAGTATATAGAATGGTAAAAGACTTACCCTCCTGAAGTTATCAACTGTGAAAAATAGCATAATCAACCCTACCCCATATTTAATTTACTTTTTAACTCTTTCAGCGTCAATTGCAATATTGAGGTTTTTGCAATCAATGTAAATTATGGTGAGTTAGCTCGATACGAGATGTCTCATCTGAAATCCGCATTGTTTGCATTTTGGTTTTCATAAAATTATATTTAGATGAAAATTTCAGTTGCCCGACTTTCAACAAGGTAGTGCATATTTTAGAAAAATTCAGCGCTGAATTAACCTATTAAGCAATTTCTATTATAGCCATAATATTGTTTTTGGGAAAGGGTAAATTGCTGGAAAAAATCAATTCTTACATTTCAAAATAGAACCCCTTTCACAAAGTTAAACTGCTTTGGTCGAGATCTTTTTTCTCATTCATTTCTTCCATGATGGGCAATTACTCTTGATTACTTTTCAATATTATAGATGCAATTGTATATTTCATTATTGAATAGAGGGCGAAACATTCTGACAAAAGGTGTAAATGCTCCTCACAAGACAAGTCCCTTGATGCATGAACGTGTGTCTGCATGCGGGCAAGGGTTAAGATCCTGATTCTATCAAATCATTGAAAACTTTCATTCAATCATTCATTCACTGTTTGTAACAGTACTATAATATATAGCTATGTCCTGACAAAATCTTTCAATTTAATGTGCACAGAATATATACAACACCAAATACATTGTTATAATACTACAGTATCACAGTGAACAGTGTTAGCTTATCAAAATCAAGCATCCATAATTACAGTCTATTTCATTCAGGCTAAAATGTTTTTACTGCAACTTGCACATAGATTAAATTAGGACTGTTTTGGGTAATTTATATTCTCAAACAATAATGATGCTGTTGTTCTTTGACATTGTTTACCCTTTGCACTCGGCAATATAGCCATTTGGCGAGCAAAAACAATAATGAGACAAAGAACAAATTGTTTATTATACCAGACCTTTGGAGATTTTAACCCTTTCCAAACTTGCAGATGCTTTTTGAAACATCGGCAGTACAACACTTTTGTAATCATTGTGACAAAAAGAAACCAGTACTAGGCTAGGAAAAGTGTAAATCACTGTGATGTGGTTCAACTTATCGTAAGTACTTCACAACCTACTACATGTATGCATATTGCAATCTGATATAAATGTTTACAGAATATATTCAAACTCTAAAGATTTACTGCATATCTTCTTTTCAAAAGATGTCTCTTGTGGTATGCATACATGTGTCAACATGGTATTTCATCTATCAGGGAGGGTACAAGCATTATTTCTTCTCAGCATTACAAAGAAGAATGTATTTGAACAGATTTAAAACCATCTCAATCCCATGTTCTCCCACTTGATTGTCTAATACCCCTGCACATCCTGGAAAGGAATTAGTATAAGCAATATAACATTGGTCGTTTTACAATCCATTTCAACCTACTTTTGTTGTACATGTACTGTTATTATTGTAAATATGAACTGAATAAAATATGTTTAAACTAATACCCCTAAAAATAGTAAATGGTTAACCCTATCCTAGATACGATGGACTTTCTGTTATGGTCCCTTTCTTTTCAAAACCATACTGTCACAAAAAATAAATATTTAAGACATTTAATGAAAATTTAGAATAGCAATTTTCCTTTTAAATTTTTTTCTTTGAAAGATATATTCTGCAGAAACATTTAAGTGCAGTTCCGTTGAGAAAAAAGTTTATCCTTTCCCTGACGCATCTGCAGCAGACAAACTCTTGAAAACATTGTGACAAAAGGAGAAATTGCTCAAAACAAGCAATTTCTCTTTTTGCCACAAAGTTTTCAACTTTTACAGTAATTATACCTATAATTATGGAGATTTTCCATATCTTTGAGTAGACATTTTTAAAGTCGTCTGCTGCAGATGTGTTGTATGTGGGAAAGGTCGATGAAAATATTGTGAGTGGAGAAAAAGCAACTTCGTCATTGCAAAGATATTTTTAAAACCAGTTTAATTGTCCAATTAATTGCTTTTAACATTTCACGAACATAGAATGATTGTGGAATCTAATCTAAGTACATTGACAAAAGGGTTCATCATATCTTGGCAAGATATTACAATAAACATGGAGTTCTAGCACTTAAAAAAAGGAATTAATGATGAAATAGTATACAACTATAGGTGATTTTTAAAACTTTGTTAGTCATGTTTTCGCCAAACATAATATTGACATCATGACAATCTCACTATAAAAAATAATGTCACATACAAGGAAGTATGTACTAGGAATCTAGGATTCATCAGACTGCTTTGTGGAAGCTCTTTTCAAAATTCAACAATCAATTTTTGTAAACTTTATTGAACCTGTTCCAACTCGTTTCCTCAAGAAACACTTGACAACACTAAATCAGAGATTGCAGAAAACAGAGAAACTACTTCTAACTTGCGACTACTCATATCCTAGATGATTTTTTATATCCTATCATGTTTTGTATCTTTAAAGATTTTTTTTATATCTTAGTACATTGTAATTGGCAAGTTCTTATAAGCCAAAACTTATATTTTCATTACAAAAATAAATCTAACTGAAGTCAAGCATTAAGAACAAAGTCTTACCTCTAATGACAACAGAACCTCATGTTTCGACATTAAACTTTATAGGCTAACAAAAATAATTTCTAAACAATCACACTTATTTGTTAAAAGCATACAAAAGCATGTATCTCATGCAACCATATGACTTAATGGACAACTTCTCTTTTCCAACAAGGTTTTCAAAAAGTTGGAAATTTTTAGTATTTTCATGGATTAAGGGCTTAACCCTTTTCCTCATACAACAATTCTGCAGCAGAGGACTTTGAACGTATTTTGTCAAAACATAGAAAATCTCAATTATTGAATGGATAACCTATGACGTCAAGTGGAAAACATTGTGGCAAAAGGAGAAATTGCAAAAACCCATCTGCTGAAGAAGCGTCAGAAAGCGTCTATATGAGAGAAAGGGTTAATTTTACAAGTACATACAATCAATCTTTCAAACCAATCTTTCTTTGCCCCTCAATGTGCATAAATCAACCAGTGTAGTGCATTTACACAGAATTCAAACAACCCTCACAATCTTATACTGCTCCAAGATCATTCTCCTCCACTTCAGTGGACATTTAAATGTTAATAAATAAACATGAGTGATATACATGTATATGCGAGACTAACAGCCCTTTTCCCCAATACATATTGACAAACTGTTCCTCCGTTACAGACAGACAACTGTTTGGAGTTTCTTAGGCATGAACAAAGGGACAAAACTGGGACAATATTCCCACTCCCATGTACCACTTGTTTATATCATTCGTGCAGCACGGACAGGGGATAACTTGGAACAATTTTCCTACTCTCATGTACCACTTGTTTACATTAATCTGTAGGAAAGCCAAAAGTAAGAATTTCATCTTAAAGACGTATATATGATGGCGCTATCATAGAAACCAAAGTGAGGAAAAGGGCGACATGAATTATTCGAGTGCCGACATTTAGGCTATTGCTGAAAATTGTACAAGTAAACCACAATCACATGACCCGATAGAGGATACCGGCCATGCGACAATAAATATATCTATAATGATAAATACTATACAATATCTCAGTTAAAATGGACTAATGATTAGTAAGATGTTTACAGTTCATCTATTCTATAACCCTTTCCCACATACAACAATTTTGCAGCAGACGACTTTGAAAACAAATTGGCAAAAATGTGAAATATCTCCATAAATAAAAGTTTATTCATAAGAGTTAAAAACATTGTGGCTAAAGGAGAAATTGCTATTAAATTATGAGCAATTTCACCTTTTGTCACAATGCTTTCAAAGGCCATCTGCTGCAAATGCGTCGCAATGCATCTGCAATTGGGAAAGGGATAAGAGCAGTGCTTTGTAAAAAAACCAATTCATTACACCAGCGGTAAAAACATCTGCATGCCCTCTTATGCTAAAATGACAGTATAGATGTGATACTGCTGCACAGATTTTCATGACCCACTGGTGAACACATATAAGACAACATGGATGTACTGGCTGATCTGAACCTAGACTGGTTGCAATACAGTTTGTTTTCATTGAGTGTGGCATATACAGGTTTTTTTTCTTTCTTTTGTAACATTTCTGTCAAAAAATCTATATATCTCCCACATATCTGATATAGAAGACATTTGACATGTCTGAAACAGACAATTTTTGAAAGCATTGTTGGAAAAGCATAAATGGATAAAAAAAAATGCAGTTTTCCTTCATTCCATAATGTTTTTTCAACTCCCTTTCAAAATTACGCTTCAAATTATTCCTTCAAATGTTTTCAAAGCAGAGAACTTGTGAAAGTTTCTTAGCAGATTGTGTTAAACAGTTAATTGATCATAAATTTTAATTAGAAAAAATAAAAACCATCATCTCAGTTCTCAGCATACCACTGTAAGAAGTGGAAAACATTGCGGCAAAAGGAGAAATGCTCGTTTTGAGCAATTTCTTCTTTTGTCACTATATTTTCCAAAAGCCGTCTGCTGCACAGGCGTCAGAAAGCGTCTGTATGGCGGAAAGGGTTAATCATGAATTTTAACTAGAAAAAATAAAAACCATCGTCTCAGCATACCACTGAAAGGACCCACTAATGTGATATGCAACCGAGTGAGTAGTAAATGGCATACTCACCGACATATTTGGAGACTACCCCGGTTACAAGATGCATGTATCACCATCATTACCATCACAAATAGAAACAGTCTATACTTGTTAACTCTTTCCCACTTACAAAAATTATGCAGCAGATGGCTTGCTTTGAAAACAACTTTCCACAAATACAGAACATCTCTATGAATGAAATTGTAATGATTGATTGTAAAACATTTTGGTTAAAAAAATTGCTCATTTATACAAGGACTTTCTTCTTTTCCAAAAATGTTCCAAAAGTCGTCTGCCAGGTTGGACTGGTTTAACTAAACTCTAACGTGTGTAGCAAAATGATTTAATGAACATATAAAAAGGCATCTGGAAATAAATGACCTGCACTTCATTGTGTGTTTTGGGTAGAACTGTGTTCATGTTTCGAGTCATATTTCCTTTACAAATTGATTTATCCACAAAATCTTAATTTGTTGGTGCTCATCACATATAGCAAACAATTTTTTTATGGTATAACGATGTATATATTTTGTTCCCAGGCGCTATTTGTGCAGTTTGTTTTGAGCTCTAAAACGCTGTCATCATATTTATCACTTTTTCTTGGCTTTAAGGTTCTTGCTCATTGTCTCTTCCTCTTGAATATCTTTACGGAAGTTTGCCACTTTTTCTGTTAAAATAGTAAAAATCAAATACACAATTAAATTTAACCCTTTCCAAGCTGCAGACACATTCTTACGCATCTGCAGCACAAGACGTGAAAACATTTCAGGCAAAAGAAAAATGACTAAACATGAGCAATTTCTCCATTTGCCTCATATTTGTTTTTTTAACACTGTTCAATAATTCAACTTTCATTTACCGGTATAGGGATTCCCCATATTTTTTCAAATTTGTCCGCAAAGTCAATGCGACATGTGTCATTCGTCTTCCACCAATGGGCTAATCCTATACGGAAAAGCAGCCAGTTGCTTGGGAAGAATGTTGTGTGGAGTACTGGTGTGAGAAAACCAGGAAACACACGAGTAGGTGAACTGGCCGCCGTGATACGACTGAAAAATTGTTAAAAACTGTGTTAAACCCCAATCAATCAAATTTGCCCACTACATATTTGTATGTTGGAAAGGGGGGTTAAAAACTATGGTCCAGAAATCCCCATACACTTAGGATGGTTGTTAAGGTTGCAGATAAAGATACATGCCTTCTATTCTATCCAAGTTTACTATAATTTGGCAAATTTCTTTTTATCAGACTGTGCAGATTTGCCACATTCAAGTGTACTGCCTTTACTAGAAACCTCAACTCACCTACAGATGCTTTCTACTGCCTCTGTATCAGACAATTTTTTATTTGTGACAAAAGGAAAAATTGCTCATGATGAGCAATTTCTTCTTTGGCTAAAACATAATTCAGCTTTGTTCAATAATATTTCTATCATTTATTGTGTCCATACTAAATGCTTTTAATGTCATCTACTGCAGATTTGTTGTATTTGGGAAAGTTTTAAAGAACAATAACAAAAGACGAATTTAAATTCAGCTGTCCCAAGAATGTACTATTTACCTCCCTTTGATAATACCAAAATGAATTCATACATGTAAAACACTTAGAATAGACATACATGTAAAACACTTCGAATGGACATACCTCTAATTGCTGTAAGCTCTAGAATCTTTTTCTCCAGTAACGTATCAAGTTGTTTAGCATATGCTGAAAAACCCCAAACAATAACAGCATTACAATTATAGAAATACAAATCATGGTCAATATATAAATTGTGATATATTTATTTCTACAGAATGTTATAAACTTAAACAGTCACTTGATATATATCCTTGTGACTTTTTTCCAGTCTTAATCCTTTCTCCACCTGCAGAGGCATTTGATGCAAAAGCAGCACATGACTTTTGTAATCATTGTGGCCAAATGAGCAATTTCTCCTTGAACCACAATATTTCCAACTTTATTCAACAATTAAGCGATTTTTCATGGAGATTTTTTAGGTTTTTGTCACTTTGTTGGCTGCTGCAGATTTGTTGAATGTGGAAAAGGGTTAATTTGTTTCAGGTGACATGAATTGAAATACTCTTTTCCACATGAAAGACTCATTCCAACACATCTACAGCAGAAGACCTTTGAAAACATTGTGATACAATGTGTTCAACTCAATTCAGTAATTATCTTTTCATTGAGACAGATTTTCAATATTTATCTTGAGACAATTTCAAAGTTGTTCTCTGCATATTTGTTTCATCTTGGAAAGAGTGGTTAAACTAAGATTGTTTTCCTAATAGACAGTCAAACTATTTCAAACAACTTATCTTAAATCAATTAAATGAATACATGTGTATATAAAGTTTAATTTGTAAAGCAAATTGGTAAAACTGTGCATATCATGATTGTTAAAAATTATATACCGATTGGTCAATATGCGCAATATATGGCAAACACATCACATGATATTATTTGAATTGTATACATATATGTTGTATTATGGGCCGGAGGCCTAATTACTTAAGTAATAAAATTGTATTGTATTGTACTAGATAAATCTGTACCTTCCACATCGTAATCTACTTCGTCGGATTGTTTAACCATTTTCCTTTGTTCTGTTATCCATTTTGAGGTTGACTAAAAGAAATAAAAAAGTTACTTTGTAAACAACAGAGACATTACTGCCTAAAGAGAGCAATAATGTCTCAGTATATGCCTTTACCACATACAAAACATCTACACCAAACAACTTTGAAAGTCCAAACTACAGAAACTCTCAATAAATTATACTATTACTGAATCGAGTTGAAATCATTATGGCAAATGGAATAATTGATCATCTTGCCATAATGATTTCAAAAGTCGTCTGCTGCAGAGGCGTCAGAAAGCATATATGTGAGGGAAAGGATTAAGAATGACAATACCATTAACC
>JAUELF010134480.1:0-15180 GCA_031471495.1 Clinocardium nuttallii | reverse complement strand
TTTACAGTAAAATATTTGTTGCTAATTTACTATCACTCAGGTGATCGATTTAGGGCCATCTTGGCCCTCTTGTTTTACATCTTAGCTCATTTTCTTAAGTCTAATCTTAGTTCATGTTCTTAAAAGTTTAATCATAGTTCATGTTCTAAAAAGCCTTATCTCAGTTCATGTTTTAAAAATGATTATCTTACTAGATGTTCTAAAATGCATTATCTTACTAGGTGTTCTAAAATGCATTATCTTTGTTCATGTTTTAAAAAGCTTATCTTAGTTCTTAAAAGCCTATTCTAAGTTCATGTACTAAAAAATATTATCTTACTAGATGTTCTAAAAAGCCTTATCATAGTTCATGTTCTAAAAAGCCTTATCTCAGTTCATGTTTTAAACATGATTATCTTACTAGATGTTCTAAAATGCATTATCTTAATTCTTAAAAGCCTATTCTAAGTCCATTTTCTAAAAAAAAGCCTAAAAAGCCTTATCTTAGTTCATATTATAAAGAGGCTAATTTGACTATATTGTTGGTAATTAAAGAGTATTGATGATATAAATTTCCAGTGTTGTTGGTTTTCAGAAAGATTGTCTGTCTGAGATTGTTGTTTGAGTGCAACTGCTAATGGCTCATGATTATCAATTTCTCCTTCTACCACAAAGTTTTTAACTCTATTCTAGTTGACAATTATACTTTCAATTTTGAAGATATTCCATATTTTGCATGCATTTTTGCTGCAGATTTGTGAATATTTTGTAACCCTAACCCGGACAAGATTTGTTGCATCCTTCGTAGACCATTTTTTATGATGAGCAAATCCTCCTTTTGCCACAACGTTTTCAACTCTATTTTTCATTGTGAGAAAATTAAACTTTATTTGTTTTAAGCAATTACGCATATATTTTTCACAATATTCAAAAGAAGTGGTCCGTTGCATAGTCATTAGTTGTTTACATTATTTTTTATAAAACATCATCGTAAAAAGAGAAGTTTCTATTGTGTAATGTGGATATGTTGGAGGGAAAGTGTAAAATGGATTTTTAATATATCAATCTATTACAGGAGAGAATGGTATAGAACTGTCCATGTATACACCTAAACATATTGAACTCAAACTGTATCTCTGAACTCAAAACTGTTTCCCTGAACTCACTTTAATGCATCTTGTGTAAACTGTTTTGAAAACATGGTGTTAAAAGGTAAATTGCTCATAGTGAAGTGATTTATTCTTTAACTTTTTTGCCTAGATGAAGTCAGTTCTATCCTGCAAATATGTTGTTTGTAGATAACATGGTTAACTAACTTGATATAATATTACAGGGGAAAACATGATAGAACTTTCCATGTACCTAGACCTGTTGAACTCTAACTGTTTCCCAAATTGGCCTGCAGTGTTTGCTGTAGCCGAGAGTGCGCTGACCGCTCTGAAAAATTCTGATCCAGATTTCTATAATCACCTGAAAATGATCTCAAAGATCAACGTTAAAGTCAATCCAAAGGTAAATATCTAGTCAAACCTGTTTTAACCCATTCCCCAATACAACAAAACAGCAGCAGACAACTTTGAAAACACACCCTAAAGAATATGGAAAAAAAAAGCTTAGTAAAGGGAAGTGTGATTAATGAAAAGAGTGGAAAACATTGTGGTAACTGAAGAACTTGCTCGTTTTCAAATTCAGAATATGTTTTAAAAGTCGTCTGCTGAAGAGGTTGGTTGTTTAGTCCATTTGGATACTTAACACAAATAACCCTTTCCCACAAACATACTTTTTCTTACACCAAGGTTGCAGTTGGCTGTTGAAAACAATATGGCAATAGGACAAAAATAGTACTTTTTCCACAAGGTTTCAAATCTATTTATTTATTTAGAGGAACTTTCAACATTTGAGCACGGATGTGATCAAATGTTTTTGTTTTTGGTGGGAAAGGGTTAAAATGTACAATAAATGCCATTTTTGAAATCTGAAAAAAGACCTGGAAGAAATATGTATTAATACATCACTTTGGTGTTGGTTTATTCAGGAAAGTAATATAATATAGATGCTTTTGAAAACATTGTTGTAAAGCAAGATAATATCTTGAAAACTGGAAGCATACTTTTGATACAGAGTTGAAACCATTGTAGGAAAAGGAGAAAAGTGGTCAACTTGAGCTAGCCTAGAAGAGCTTATTATTGTCAACATGTGTTAGTGGCTGTGGTGTTGTCTGCAACAGAAACATTAGCAAAATGTTTTAAGAAACGAGTTTAAGATTAAGATTACAATTAAACTTCCAGCATTTCAGCTATGCCATCCTGCTACAGTTAACTTGTTCCACACTATATTTCAAAGGTTGTTTGCTGCAAAATTCATCAAATATCATCTGTATCAGGGAAAGGGTAAACAATCTTTCTTGATTCTATAAGTAGCTGTTATCCATGTCGAATATCAATGTACACATGTCATTTGAGCCCCATTTCAAGAATATCAAACTTCACATCCATACAGGTTCATCATGTGTTCGGCAATAAGTTGTAGAAGGTGTCAAGAAACATTTGACAAGCATTGTCCATTTAGATATGAAAGTATGGATGGTATTCCTTTGTGATAATAACGTCTCGCTTTCAAAAAAGAGAGGTTATGTTCCTTCACATATGTTGTTCGGTTCGTCAGTAACCAAAGCACGTCTGATTGATAAATTGATAATGCTTTGACCTACAGTACTCAACCTTAGGCAGGGAGGTTGGGCATGACAAGTAGATGACCCCAATTGATTTTGAGGTCTTCCATTCAAAGGTCAAGGTCACAGTGACATTGAACACAAAAAGTGGGAGCATAGTGTTTGACAAACATCTCTTGTTTTCCTTGAGCACTGCTCATTAACCTTTTGTTTTGAATCAGGATTTTTTAGTACAACTACTCCATGAAGAGAAGATAAAAGCTGAAGCTCTAGTTCAGACTACACCAGGGGGTGTTAGAGAGAAGGAAATGTCCTCGCAACTGTTGGCTGATCCCCTGGTGTTTATACGTAGATGGGTTGGGGAGGTAAGTTGTATGATAATGTTGTCACGTTTAATGACTTACTTAATACTTAACAAGTGTCTCAGAGCTCTAGATAATGGGCGTTTTGCAATTTTAGAGATCCTTATTTGACCCTCAAACCCTTTGATGTGGGTACTCAAAAGAATGCTATAAATGGGACGATTCTTTTGGAAAACTGACACCATAGGGTTTAGTTAGATAATAGAAGAAATATTATGGGGAAAAGAGCTTTTTAATTCCTCCTTTTCTGTACCTCTGGTGTCTGCTGCAAACACAATTAAACCAAATTGGGGTGATGATGAGACTCTTCAATATGACTGGTATTGCTGGTGAAATGGTTCAAGCATCTCCCCCAAAAGTGGGAGAACTTTGAGTTTGAGTCATACAAAATTAAAAACTCCAGAAATAGTGGTTTATATCACTTTGGCATTCAGGTTGACGGGTATAGCATCAGAGCTGAAGCACTGTTGTCAAGATCTATTTAACAAAAGTAGTGGTAATTAACGCTTAAACCACATGATACAATTTATTTACTTTTTAAAATGATGCTAAACGACATTGTAAGTTAAAGGTTTTAAATGTTAATATTATGTATTCACCATTTATTTTAAGGTTTTCAGACTTATAAACCATTTTCAATATGATAATCCAACAATTGTCCAAGACATCTGAGAAAAATCTGTTATATCCCAAACAGTCTAAACTATTATTTAGGTGAAAAAACTGTTGGAAATTGAAATCGTATTGGGCAATTTATGTTTTTTTGTTCCCCCTGGAATTAGGATTTTAGGGGTATATAGTATGTAGAAAATTGTTCTGTCTGGCTGTGGCAGCATTTTAACAGTGGGAATGACTTTTTATCCTGCAGAGAAAGGGTTTTCATAAATGTTTATTAACATAAAAACATCTCCGATATGTCTCAAGGTGGAATGGAAATAATGATAAAAAATTCATAACATACCTGTGACCTTGACATACAAAGCTTTTATAACGTCCGAAGGGATTACTATTTCACAAACACATATTGTTTCACATGTTTTCAAGTTTTTTGTATCAGAGAATGGGTCTCAATAACTTTAATTCGAGAAAAGTAATGGTCCAGCCCTAAAGAGACAATTCTTTTGAGAATCCAAAACCTAGGGTTTTATTAAGAACTAAAGTAGATGTGGAAGCAAAGACTAGCATACTTCACATTATATATTTTCTCATTACTCAGGGTTTTGTAAGCATTCTTGATGTACCCAGTGTGATGTATGTATGGGACCAATGCTTTCTGCAGTCCTGGCAAATGACTGCTATTGAAAACTTTTGTGTGGCCATTCTAGAACTACTCCGACACAAGTTCATGGCAGCTAGAGATTATCTGGGCATGAAAGAGGTAAGTGACTGTGGACATGTTTGTGCCTCGGCAGACATACACTTAGGGATCTTATCCATTGTATTATTGATTTTATTTTGATTTTGATTTTGACAACTAACTTTCCAGTCATATTACGGTGGCCAGTTCACCTACTCATGTGTTTCCTAGCTTTCTAACACCAGTACTCCACACAACATGCTTTTCAAGCGACTGGCTGCTTTTCCACATATACTGTTAGCTCATTGGTGAAAGACAAATGACGCTTGTCACAGTGACTTTTGCAAAATATCTGAAAGAATGTTGGCCAAGCAGGGGTTCGAACTCACAACCCCTGGATTGACAACCTGCGTCGCTACCAACTGAGCTAAAAGGGCACAGCTTTGTTTGTCCATCTGTTGTTTTGTTTGAAAAGGAAATATCTTGGCAGATATATTTTATTGAATGGACCCTATTATCCCACATATAGACATAGTTTGAACAATTGCTCTTTTTGCTTTAATGCTTTCAATAGCATGTATTGCCAATGATTTCAATGATTTCAATGTCTTCAGCTGTGTAGACCTTTCCTATGGAGGAAATGGTTTACCAGCAACAGAATTCATAATAGTGACAAAAATAGGGTAAAGTTTAGACAAATGAAATTATAAATTTGAAACGAGGTAGACAAGACTGTTAAAGAAAGAGTTTATACTGGTAACTATACAATGATCCCAATAGACTTATTGGTACAAGTTGCTGATACAAGTTAATATTCAAACAAATGTTGATATGCACTTACAAAATGAATGTTGTACCCATGTAGTTGAAGATGAAGATGATGAAGATCTATAGTATAGTTGAAGTCATTCAAATATATTTATCTATCTATGGTAAATAACAAGATCTTTTTTTTTATCCATTTCACTTTTTCTAGGTGTTTCTGAATGAGGCATGTAAATTGTACACAGTTGATCTACAGCAAGCATGGATACATTTAGAACAGGGCAAGGATCCTGCAGACGTTCCTTTCTTAAACAGACAGAGACCTGTGTAAGTAGCTGTGATGTGATCAAATACTTTACCTATGTATAAAATCTATTTTACCCTTTCACACATGTATTCAGATGTAATTTGAAGCATCCTCAGCAAATGACGTTCAAATATATTGTGGTAATACGGAGAGACAATTTTAGGTTGTCTGAAAAATTAGTTATCATATACTTTACCCATGTATAAAATCTATTTTATCTTTTTACACAAGCATCTGCTTGATTTCTGACACAATTTGGACAATTTGGTTTTAAGTTGTTGGAAAATGCTGTTATCAATTACTTTACATATATGTTTAAAATCTATTTACACTTTATATACATGCACATATTTTGAAACAGTCCTTATTACAAAGAGAGTGTTAAATGTTCAGTAGAATTGTTCACGGATTTAAATCCGATGTCTGTCTATCTTTTCTCTTAATGTTCTGTTAATCATTAACAGCACGGCGATGTCAAGAATGAGTCGTATGTCACTAGATGATTCAAATCCAATTGATGGACTTCTGCCCCCGTGCGGAATCAAGGATATAAAATTACACATGATTATTCCATCTGAAGTCATGCAAAGAGTAAGTTCAGAGGACTAGATAAGGAGGAGTAAACTGGTATTTTTCCCATCTATATTTCTTGTATTACTCAACCAAACCCTATGATGTGGGTACCCCAAATCATCGTCTCATCAATCTCAGAACATAAGAGTTTGAGGTTCAAGTAAGGGTTTTGGGATAAGAAATACTCACCTTATCTTGCGCCCTGTAAGTGAAACTTTATTGTTTACCCTTTCCCTCATATAGACGCTTTCTGACGCCTCTGCAGCAGACGGCTTTTTGAAAACATCATGACAAAAGAAGAAATTGAACAAAAAGTGCAATTTCTCCTTTTGCCACAATGTTTTCAATTTATAGTCATAGGTTATCCATTTAATTATAGAGATTTTCTATGTTTTGACAAAATATGTTCAAAGTCGTCTGCTGCAGAATTGTGGTATAGGGGAAAGGGTTAACATATGTTAAATATAACCTGAAGAAGGCCTATGGCCAAAATATTGAACTAAAGAGTTGTGATATATATATATAATAATTCCCTATGGAATAGAACTTCCAAACATAACCTAAGATATATAATGCTTAATACTGATTGTTACTTTATAATTTATAAATTCACTGAAATTTCTCAATAATTCACAGAAAGAAACATTCCAGAAAAATTCATATTTTGTACATGTATCTGTTTAATTAAACCTTGCCCACATAGGAGCAGACAAGTTTTGAAAACAATGTGACAAAAGGAAAAATTTCTCAAAACAAGCAGTTTTTCCATTTGCCACAATGTTTTCAACTTTTTTCAGCAATTATACCTGCAGTTTTAAAAAATTCCCATATTTTTCTCTAAATATTTATCGATGTTGTCTGCTGCAGATTTGTTTGTATGTTGGAAAAGGGTTAACACATGTTATCATTAATTACAGGAGCCATGGTTAAGTCGAGTAGATCCAAACTTTTTGAAGTTGAACGTTGTGATGTATTTCGGAGAGGTTAGATTACAGTCCCATTCCTCCATTATGCCATCAAGTGTCAGCTCAACCTCCCAGGACACCTATGGGAACACCATTTATGAGGTATGTAGAGGGCTAGATAAGGAGGAGTAAACAGGTCTTTCGTCCATGATATCTCTGTTAGCACTCATTGAAACCTATGTTGTGGGTACACAAAATAATCGTCTCACTGAGACGATTCTTTTGAGTACCCCAACATGGGTTTTGAAGCTCAAATAAGGATTTTAGAGCATGACAAACGCTCTTTATCTAGAGCTATGGGTATGCGGTCTGTGATAGGTTGTTAGCCACTTAATTTGATTCTTTGGTGCAATAAGACTTCTTGATTTCATGCACCATGGTGATGTGATGCCTTATCATTTACCTGATATGAAAAGTTTAGAGCTTTTTGATTAAATAAACACAACTATAGGAAAATGTAGGCAAAAATTCTAGGTATGAAAAATCGCCCGATCCTTGCAAAGCTCTCAAAAACAGTCTGCTGCAGATGCATAAATAAGTGCTTGTATAATTTCATATTAAGACAAGGGTTGTGTTAATGAGAAGCTACTAAAGAGCATTTTGTGTCCCATGTAGATCCAGATCCATCCTGTACAATGTTTGGTTTGCAAACCCTTGTTATGAAAAGGTACGGTTGTTTTTCCTGGAGATGGGGACTCAAATATTCTAAGCTGTTAGAACAGGCCTGCGTTCGATCCCTCCTTGCAGCTGTCATAAGAGAGTGCCCTTTGGCAAGTTTCATTTCTTAGCCTAGAACTGGTTTGTTGCCAGGAATCATGAATAGTTATTACTATGCAGTGATATAGCTGAAATACTGTTAAAAACAGCATTAAAACTCAATGAATAAAACAAACAAATCATATATTATAATTAGGGATGGCAACGAATACCAAAATTAGTATTCGAATATTCGACCCATTTGTGCATGCTTTGCCAACAAAGTGTTTATAATGCCTTATTTGCTGTAAAGTTATCTGACTGTTGGTTACTTTGTTCAAATCCCAGTACAGGTATTCAGATTTCCATTTTACCCGTGGATACACACAAAAAGAATGTTTGTGAAAAATACTTTAGTAAAGAGCTCCGATAAAAATGAATTGATCACTTGCTTAATGTTACTTTTTGCGAAATATGTACTTCTGATTACCCCGTATACAACTGAAATACTTTTGAAAATGACATGAATTGTCCCCAATTCTCAAATCTTTTTAAAACATGACAAATCGGACATCATGAAGGATGTATGTCGTTATTAGAGTAGAAATTTGCAGTTTTTAACAAAAAAGCGTAGGTAAGTATTAAGTATCGTCAACTTAATTTATATATACATATGTTTTAGAATACTCCTGATTTCCATCAAATATTCGAATATTCTACTTTATGATCGAATATTGGAATATTGGAATATTCGTTGCCATCCCCAATTATAATACTACATCCAATTATATATGAACATTGTTTGAGGTTGATTCCCAAGAGGATAATTTCATATTGATTAATTATCACCCTATGATTTGTTTCAGATTGTATACCCAGAGGATAAGTTCATATTTAGAGATATAGATATATCGCCCTATGACTTGGAGAGGGAGATGGGAGCATACCCATATGCAATTGTACGTGTTCAGTATGAACTAGTTGAGCCAGGAAAGAAAGGTATTAACCATTGTTATATTACTAACAATTCTGTATATATTTGATTGCACATCATATTTTTTAATCCTTTTTTCACAAACCACAGATTTGCAGGAGACAACTGTGTTCTAGGATCAGTAAAGATCTAGGCAAAAATATCAAACATCTAGCTAAATGAAGGTATAATTTCTATTGATTTTGAGCAATTTCTCCTTTTGTCACGTTTTCAAATGTGACTGTTTCAGTGGCATCAGAAAGCGTCTATATGAGGAAAAGGCTTTATGAACAATGTGTACTGGCTGATTTTGGTATGTTCTTTCAGACAATGCTGTCTTAATTTGGGTAATAGCATATACATGTTAAGTTTTCCTTGTTTCAGAAGTTTTTTTAACAATTTTTGCTGCAAAGGTGTCTAGTGGTGTTTGGAATCCCATAACTTATGAACACTCTTTGAAAGTTCCTTTATAAATTGGTTTTATATCTTAGTAAATTACTGTGTTTCCACTTTTTTTAGTCACATGCCTTGAATGGGAGACTTAACCCTTTCCCTCATACGACAATTCTGCAACAGACAGCTTTGAACCTATTTTTTCAAAAGATAGAAAATCTCTATAATTGAATGGATAACCTATGCCTAAAAGTGGAAAAACATTGTGTCAAAAGGAAAAATTGCATGCTTTGTGCAATTTCTTCTTTTGTCACTATGTTTTCAAAAAGCCATCTGCTGCAGAGGCATCAGAAAGCGTCTATATGAGGAAAAGGGTTAAAGGAATCATGTCTCTGTTGTCTGTCTGTCTGTCCCTTTCACTTTCATTTTCTGACATATTGACACATGTTCAATCTCGTTTCAATCCTTATCAACAAACATCAAATATACAGCAGATGACTTTGAAGGTAAAATATGGAAAATCTCTCTAAAAGAAATATAGTTATTGAATTGAGTTAAAAGTTCTGCTTTTGTCTCGGCGTTTTCAAGAGGCCTCTGCTGCAGATGTGTCAAAATGTTTCTGCAAGTGGGAAAGGGTTGAAAGAAAGACTTTATTCCTGCTTTTAAAACTTATCAATTTGTTATCATCTTTGAATCTACATTTTGTTTCATTGTTGTGCTGTAATCATATCTTCTACATATGTTTGATTGTTGTTCTGTAAATCATAATTTTCTACATTATGTCTCATTGTTATTTTGTAGATCGTACTTCCATTCCTGTTGGATGGGCAAGGATACCTTTGTTCCAACGGAAGCCTGTTCATGGTGCAACCTCTGTAACCTCCATTGATATAAACTGGGAAATGCAGGTTACTGATACAAGTTTTGACCTTCACCCTGGGGAAATTCCGGATACTTTGATCGCCACCCAACCGGTGACGCCATCAGAACATGGGCAGCCGGAGGAAGGTGACTATTGATCCCATTTCCTGATATGTTAACCCTTTCCCACCTGTAGACACATTTTGATGCAATAGCAGCAGGCGACTTTTGAAAACATTCTGGCCAAAGGAGAAAATGCTCATAATAAGTAATTTCTACTTTGGCCACAATGTTTTCAACTTAATTTAACAATTAAGCTATCTTTTTTTTTAGATTTTTCATGCTTTTGTACTTATGTTTTCAAAATTGTCTGCTGCAGATCTGTTGTATGTGGGAAACAGTTATAAAACTTTTACCTGATACAGGTGACACTTGTAGTTCAAGCAGAAGCTAAGCAAATAACGAGTTAACCCTTTCCCTCATACGACAATTCTGCAACAGACGACTTGGAACATATTTTGTCAAAACATAGAAAATCTCCATAATTGAATGGATAACCTATGACAAAAAGTGGAAAACATTGTGGCAAAAGGAGAAATTGCACATTTTGTGCAATTTCTTTATTTGTCACTATGTTTCAAAAAGCCGTCTGCTGCAGAGGTGTCAGAAAGCGTCTATATGAGGTAAAGGGTTAATTGAAATGTTATATAAACTAATTTTACACAACTTTAAGTTATCTATAAGTATTTTTCATATAAACACATCAAAAGAGCACTCACAGAGTACAGTTCCCCATTTTACAATTGAGCCTATGTATAAGAAAAGGTAGAATTTCTTTTTGTGAACAGTATAGATCCAGATCTACACGGTTGACAAATTACCTACGCAATGTCGTTAGAAGATTCCGTCAACTTGTGTAGGTTCTGATAAGACTGATCAAGTGAACAAGACTAACTGACATCCTACTGTTCAGAAATGCCAACTTGAACCTTTTTCTCATGTATGGGCTCTATTATGATTTTATTTACACCCTGATCTTAGGTTAAATTTAATATCTTAACCCTTTACCCAAGCCATGTATATATGTGTGTTTGGTTTACAAATAAGCTCCATGAGTACAAAAGTCAATAGCAGTTTGGCTTTGAAATGTAAGTGGTTAAAGTAGTGCCATCGCTGTAGAGCCAGGCCAGCTGGCTTTTGAGCAAGCTCTAGACTGTTGGCTGTTCAACTTAACATTTTTATCCTGATATAGTTAAGAACATCTTGAAATTGACAAATTTACCGTTCACGCTCTGCTCTGTTCTGTTCCATGCCGCTCATAAAGCATTCCCTCATGCATACCATTGTGATTGCTTTTTTCCGGTCCGCTCAGATTGAGCAAAGCATTGGATTTTTTCGTTCATTGTGATTGCTTTGTTCAGAGCGCAAAATTCCATTACGCTCATAAAGCGTTCCAATCTTTCTCACGATCCAATCAAGTTCCGCTCAGATTCTCAATTTCATGATGTTCTTAACTGTAACAACATCTTGAAATTGACAAATTTACCGTTCATGCTCCGCTCACATTCCATTCCGCTCATAAAGCGATAACTCGTTCATAACATTGTGACGGCTTTTTTCCGCTCCGCTCATAAAGCGTTTCAATCACGTTCCCGATCCAATCATGTTCTGCTCAGATTGTCAATTTCATGATGTTCTTATCTGTAGTCATTAATTTGGCTATGTACTCTACCAAATGCAAAGCTAGACGAGTCCATTTTAAAAATTCAGCCTTGAAAGGGTCTTGAAGGTAACGATTCCTTTGAGGTTTCATTTTGGACATTTAACTGTCAATGTTGCTGTCAATGTTGAGATTCGAATATTGAGATGCTATTGTGTCGAGTACGTCATGTTTGAGAAAACCAGGAAACACAAGTTCGGATTCGGAGAACTGACCAATGCGGTATAACTGCAATATTGTTGAGAATGGCATTAATCCAATCCCATGCCAAGGTTCAGAATCTGTTTTGTAGGTGCTGTATTGGGATACAATTCTAAGATAATGGCTGTGGTGTATGACCCAGGGAGAGAACCTAAATCCAAGTTTCCTCCAGCTATACCCCATCAGACTGCCCCTAGTGATACGAGGGAGCCCTCTCCTGAACCATTTCCAACCCCTAGGTAAGTGTGATCTATTAACCCTTTCCTGCATACGACAATTCTGCAGCAGATGGCTTTGAACAAATTTTGTCAAAACATAGAAAATTTCCATAATGTAATGGATAACCTTTGACGAAAAGTTGAAAACATTGTGGCAAAAGGAGAAATTGCTTCTTTTGTCACTATGTTTTCAAAATGACGTCTGCTGCAGAGGTGTCAGAAAGTGTCTATATGAGGGAAAGGGTTAACCCTTTCCAACATACAACATATCTGCAGCAGACAACTAATTTGTGGGAAAATTGAGTAAATCTCCATTATCAATGAAAGTATATTTTTTGTGTAGATTTGGAAACAATTTGGTAATAGGAGAAATTACTCATTATGAGTGATTTCCTCTTTTGCTGCAATGGTTTCAAAATGTGTCCGCCGCTGCAAATGTCAAAATGCATCTGCAAGACTTAGTGGTGAAGTGTGTTAAAAATGCCAATATGATCCCATCATTGTGAAAATGTACCAGTTGCTATTTCTGAACACTTGATGTTCAGATCACCCTGTACATCTGCTCTGTCTTATCAGAATCTACACAAACTGACAGAAGCTTCAAACAAACTAGTGTAAGTTATATATGAACAGTGTAGGGCTGTACAGGCTGATCTGGATCTACCCTGTTAAATAAAAAAGTAAGCTTGTACTTTTCCCCCTGGACATCCATTAAGAAGTCATGATATCTTTGGAGTCTTCATGCAGATGGGAGACCATCAAACCTTTGCTTCATCTCAATAACTTGGCTTTGGTCTTAACAAAATATCATTAGTTGGTAGATAATCAATGATAATTCAATGTAGAAACCTGTGACTTTTTTTGAAGTTCTGTTTAATCATTGGTCAATTTGGAATTTCTCCTTTTGCCACAATGTTTTCAACTTAACCAATAATTATAATTTAATATATATATATAAACACTCAATAATCAAGCTTTCGGCCTGAGCCTTCTTCAGGAAACTTTAAATTCAGTTACGTCATAAGCATGTAGTGTCTAGTTCAACTGACAGAAAGTATATTATCACAACAACATCATAATGTCATGACTACATTAATAACATCATAACGTCATGACTACATTAATAACAGTTTTAACAGAAAAATAATACATGAAGTAACTGAATTTAAAGTTTCCTGAAGAAGGCTGTCAGGCCGAAAGCTTGATTATTGAGTGTTTATATATATATATATATATTTTTAGTTTTAGACCCCTAGTGGTCATATTATGATAATACACAATTATAATTTAGTAAAGAGATTTCCCAAATTTTTGTTTGGATGATCTGAAAGTTGTCTGCTGCAGATATATTGTAGAGTGTGAAGGGGGATAGTAAGGTCAGCTTGTGTACGCTTACACCACAATAGTTTTGTAAAGCCTTTCCCACAACAAGTCTTCATGAGACCACAGTTGAAAAATCTAGGCAAATATGTCATCATACCAACTTTTTCCTTTTGCCAAAATGATTTCAAAAGTTGTCTGCTGCAGAAGCGTCATAAAGTGCCTGTATGTGGGAAAGGGTTAATCCTGTTCCTAATGCAGATAACATTTGATATCTTTAGCAGCCTACAACTTTGGAAACATTGGGGCAAAAGGATCAAATAATCAATATGAGCAATTTCTTATTTTCCTATGATGTTTTAACTCTCGACCACAATTAACTAGATGTCAGAATCATTTCTTTAGATCTTTTCAAGGCAGATAACAAACTTGTCATATCAGGTAAAAGGGGAAAAATGTGAATGACATCTATTTCAGGTATGTCACACCCAAGCAATCTCCCAGACCTAGCCCAGTACCCCAGCCCAGGCCGTCCCCAAGGAGGACACCTTCAGACCAGCCATGGGTCAAGAACAATCCGGATGCGGCAAAACAGAATCCTAGTCCAACAGGGCTGAAAGATCCTATAGATCTATATATAGACAGTGTTCGATTTATACCTGATAATGCAACTCTGGTGAAAGTAAGTCTTATTCTTCTTTATTAATTTGTTTATCCCCACTGGCTCAGTCAGTAACGACAGGGGCTTTCAATCCAGTGGTTGCACAATCAGAGTTTGAACAATCTCAACCTTTGATTCTAAAATAAGTATAAAGTGGGAAGAAAGTTATGTGGAGTTGTGGTTTTGGGAAAGCCAGGAAACACATGATTACTTCAATTTGCCACTATGAGTGGGCATTAAACTACAATCAATCAGATTTTATGAATTTTGAAAAGTCAATATATGTTTTACATTAAAATTGACAGCTTTGAAAGTTATGTTCCTTAAATCGACATATATACATGTACCTTCATAGTGTTATATCTCGTTTTTAAAAACCCAAAGGGTAAACCCTTTACCTAATTCTAAATCATTTTAATGCCACAGCAACTGACATCCTTTTCAAAACATTGTGGTAAAAGGCAATTGCTTCATGCTAGCAATTCCTTCAGTTCCCACAATGTTTTAAAATATGTAGATGTGAGATGGTGGCTCTTCAGATGTTTTGAAAACATCAAGGCAAAACTATGTAAATTATCTATATATGAAAGATTAACTATTTAATAAAGTTGAACACATTGTGGCAAAAGGAGAAATTGCTTATCATGGGCAATTTCTCGTTTAGTCACAATCTTTTTAAAGATCATCTACTACAGAGTTGTCGGAAAGCGTCTGTATGTGGGATGTGGTTAAACTAGCCTTGTGAATGTAACAGTTATAAAACTCTTGCAGGTAACTGGACGCATCTTAAGAACAGGTGCAGTTGGCAATGTTGAAGATGTTCTGGCTTTACCGGACCTAAACAGTACAGCCAGGAGACCTACGTTTAACTACAAACTTACAATCAACCTGAACAAAAAGGATGCCGATCAAGGCATGCTTGCATTTTTAAGGGTCTACGCCGTAGACATTGTTGGAGAAACCATAGGTGTGATTGGTAGCTGCCTCGTTCCTCTATTTGATACAGCAAAGGTATTAGTCCAGCTTAGTCAATTATTCCTTTCCCTGATACAAAACAACTTATGGATAATCTACGAAACTTGGATAAGCTCCTCCTTAGCTTGGATAACCTCCGAAGATGCTAAATTTTAGCTCGTCTGATTTTTTGTCTCGCTGCGACGAAGTTGCGAAAGCGAGACTAAGGTGTTGCTTTTCTGGCGACGGCGTCAACTATTTGCG